>KZ651143.1:706181-720686 GCA_001010745.2 Gerris buenoi | reverse complement strand
TTTAATTACCATGTGTTTATTGTTATATTATTATTTAATTAATAATATTAATGTGTTCAAGAGATATTACATCTATTGAACAACACCGAGGTAAATCATTTTTATTTAAGGGGAATATATTTTGTTCTACGGTTAATTTGAGAAGGTGTAGGAATGTGAAATTAATTTATTTAGTGCTTTCCCAGATGTTGTGTACTGTACAATTTTATTTTTTAGTTGTACCTTATTACCAAAGATTTATTATTAAGAATAATTTCACTGTTGTTTTTAGGTATTTAAAAAAATTGTGTTTTATTTATTTATTTTATTTTTTGGAATGTCAATTTTAGATTTTTTCTCTGTTGAAGTAATAGGTACATTTTATGTTAAATTAAGGATAAATAGCCATTCTTTGGCAATGATTGAGGTACATATATTGTGAAAAACAACCTCAGAAATTGTCTGATTTTTTTCTCTAATTTACTCAATAACTTCTTTATTTTTGGTTACTTTTACTTGAAAGTAGTTAAATTTCAAATTGAATTTTATACATCCTACATCGTTTATTTAACTTTCTATTTTAGTTATGCTGAGGCTTGCATTGTCGAATTGGAGTTAATAAACCCCAGTTATGAAAAATTAAAATAATTAATAAAAGTTTTAATTAAACCCAAAATTAAACACTATTGAACATTATTTTCCCCTAGATAAAAATCACTTGTATTAAAATCTAATTTTCCAATTTAATTTATTTTTACTAATGGTCACTAAACCTTGTTTTGTTTTATTCCATTAGATTTTTGAATCCTCTTTTAATTAATAATTGCAGCAAAAAATAAATAAATAAAAATAACAATATACATATTAATATTTTTTCTAATCATTATTATTTTTACTTTCTCATATAAAGAGAAAGTATTGTGATGGCGCAAAAATTTGATTTTGAGATTTTGATGGATTTACACGTTTTGAGGTCCCCTGAGTCCAAAAAAGTGGTTTTTAAAAAATGTCTGTCTGTCGTCTGTGCAGACGCCTGGAGCCTAAACTACTGGGCCGATTTTGACAAAATGTGACGTACATGTTCAGAAAAATCATACCCCGAGGCGAAATCGAGAAATGAATTTTAGCTTTAAATTTGGGGGCCCTACCCCCCAAAAATTCTAAAATATAGTCCATTTAAAATACGAATCTAACAATATAAGCCGTTTTCCCGGGAAAAATCTAGTTCCTGAGAAAATAGCTTAAAACGCGGACAGAGAGATCCCGGGTTTGATTCCCTGCCCGGGAGAAGTTATTTTTATGGTAAATTTTGACGACATGTTCAGTAATAATTAAATGTACATACGAAAACTAATGAATGGGAAACCCTGGGCTAAGTAAATATGAACTCGTATATGAGAAAGTTTGTCTGAGTTGTCTCGGACAGATTTTTTTTTAATTAATGTAGTCCAGTTTCTCCAGTGAAAGGAATTTGCCTATGCTTTTTAATTTAATTATTATTTATTTATATTTCCGTATATTGTTATTTTTTATCTTCACTTTTAATTAGTTATTTAAAATAGTTGCAAAAAATATGAAAAAAAAAAAAAAAATACATTCAACATATATATATTTTTTTTAATAGTTATACTAATTACATTACATATTTTTGTTCATATTTATTTGTGTATAATGATAAAATCATTTACCTTATTTTCTGTTATGATTATATATATTGTATATTGTTTTTTATTCTTATACTAGGACAGTTTTATTATTCGAAATGTTTAATAATAGAAGGTCTAAATATTTTATTTAAATAATATTAAATTATTCGCTAATTATTTTATCTTATTTAATATAAAAATTTCAAAGCTTAAAAAAGAACAAACTTTGATTGATTTTATAAATTATAATAAATTTATGAGATTAAAATTCCCGCCTCAATAATTTAATTAAAGAAATGTAGATTTTATATAATGTAAAATAATCCAATATTCAGATATGTGAAAGAATATATAAATATTTATTTTAATTACCTATTCATTTTATGTATTTAAAAAAGTTGATAAATTTATAGTTTAAATTTTTAAATTATAACAAATAATGAATTTACATATTAAGTTACCAAAAGTTAGAGAAAAAAAAAATATATTTAGTTACCAAAATTTTAGTTACCAAGCAAGTACAAAGATATTTGTTTCTTGATTATGTAAACTTTTTATTTTTTTTTATAGTTTAATTTATTAATTTTTTTTCTGGATTTTTTTGTATAGTTCCTAGAAAGTTTAGATGTGCTGTTCATGTTTATGTGTATTATTTTATATTTCATACACTCCCTAGTCAAAAAGAAATACAAAAAACAAAAATCATGTTAGGCTGTTTTACTTTTCTCAATTTGATTTGATTAAAAATTCTATCATGTATTTTTTTTTTTTTTTATTGTCTTTTAATTTTCTGAAATTAATTCACTTTTGTTGAATGATGATTCTGTAATATTTTGATTATTTTTTTTTTTTTAAATTGAAGATTAGATGGTTATTGAAAATAATACGTCATTTTTAATAACATTTTAAAAATAGTCCACAGAGAGCCAGGCCCGGATTTTAAGTGAATGGCGCCCTGGGCTGCTCACAGCTTTGGCGCCCCCCCCCCTCCTCCAACACAGTATTTTATGCATACTGGTATTCCTACACGCTCACACATAACACATACACACAAAAACACTTCCAAGTAGTGTACATGGTGTAGGGTGAAACTGATAAGTAGTCCAGATTTAAAAGTGTCATCTATAAAGGTATACTTAACAATAACAAAATTAGTACACTTTTTTTAGGTTATTCTTATTATTTTTTAGGTAAGGTCTACAATCATATTTGATAAATTATAAAAATTATAGTAATAGTAATTACAAGTACATTATAGTAATTACTATAAAAATTAGTTGTGAGTGAAATCTCATGTAAAAAAGGGTTTTGTTGGTATTGTGATCATGTTGGCCGCAGTATATTGATGCTTTTTTACAAAATGGTGGAACAATTAAACACTTTCCACAAGTGTTATATATTTTTGTAATCTACTCTTCAGTACCTTTCATTTGATACCCCACTTAAAATTAACTAAAAAAAATCGCATGATGTGAATTATACGCCATTTTGGATTTGAACAGCTGATAGAGTTTGCCCTATTTTTTCTGTGTGCGGGTCAAAACGATCTTTAGTACTGAAAAGTTTCATGATTTTATCTCTTTTGATTCAAAAGTTATTGGAACCGTACTGAGTGACAGACAGAGGGGCACAGGAACGAAACTATAAGGGTTTCTTTTTTTGGTTTTACCAAAAAAACCTTAAGACAAAAAAGGTAAAGATGACAAGGAACTTGTATGCTACCCTACCCGCCATTGTTCAATTTATGGAACATGCTTTTTCAACTTCAAACTCAAAAGTTCCTGGTTTTTATTTGGAAAAAAGTTAAATGACTTATACCCTTTTATCTTTACAGTAGCCAATTAGTTATTTAAAAAATACTTTTGTCTGTTGATATTGAGATTTAATTTTTGACATTTGCCTTGAAAGAGGAAAACATATTACAGTAGGGTGACACAATATTATACATAACAATTTTTTTTATGCATTGTTTGTAAGTAGTTGTCCTCAAAAATTTTGTGCCCCCCAAGATCTTGCGCCCTGGGCTATTATAGCCCACCTAGCCCGTTTACAAATTGGGGCATGTAGAGTGCTGGACATTTTATTCAGATTTAAAACATGTTATTAAAGCAAAATAAAAAATTCTTCTTTTAAATTAATAATTTATTTGTATTTTTTATTTGTACTATTTGGGCAGAAAGAGGAAATAATACCACCACTATAAATTAATAATTTATTTCTTTGGCACAGTTTATTATGAATATGGTTTTGCTTTTTTTTATTATCAATTCCTGGAGTTTTCGGTCTTTATTAATGGGGGAATTACGTCATAGTGCATTCTAGAATTGAATGCAAAGTGAGTGGCATTTGTTACAATATTTGATTATTAAAATGAATGTATCAAAAAAACCTAACATCGAAGGAGATTTAACAAAGTAGGATTTATTCTATAAGCTGAAATAAATAAATAGTAATAAGTTCTAAAAGTAGTTAAGAAATAGATCTCGCCATATACAGCCAAACCTCTTTACAGGAAAGCAGTTAGTTCCTGAAGCAAAATTTACCATAATAGTTCCCTCTACCTACCTGGGTATTTATTTTTTGCTGGTATATGTTTTAAGTATGATTGATTCCTGTACTATATTCCCACATAATATAATAGTTTAATTTTTTCCGTCGTGTTTTTCTAACAACTATGTGGGATAAAATGTTTTGGAAAAATTTATTTTCTTTAAGGAATAATGAAAGAAATTCTTGTATTAAATTTTTTTACTTTTTATGGAACCTTGCTATCCCCAATCTCGATAAAGATTTTCTATTTGACATGTTTAAAATATTGTATTCATAGTTAGGTAACAGAAATTTGGAATTGGAATGCCATTTATTGCTTCAAAATTTATATATATATATTTTTTTTTAACGGAAAATTATAATATAAATAAAAATAACTAAACATAGATCTTCATATTTTTGTTAAAAATTATCTAAAGCCCAGAAAATGTTTTAAATCAAAAGTAAATTAGTGAAATAGAAATAACAGTAAAGCACTGTTTTAATATGAATTTAAACTACCCTAGGCTCTTTTTCTTCATTCATTAATATTATAAAGAATACATATTTTCATTGTATGGAATTTTTGTTTGTTGGGGAAAAAACAAAAAAATAAGCTTATAAATGACATGACATGGGAAAAAGTTTTATGAATATAAAACTTTATTTATTTCTTAATTAAAAAAAAAACAAAACATAATTTGTTGGTTAGATCATTGATCCTATACAGATTCATTATTCAACCTATCTATAAATTATTCACTTATAGTAAAAAGCAATTTATTCTATTGTAATATTATTTTTTATGATAGTGATTTATTTGTCTTTGTCAATTGGATTATGTCCAGTTTATACTAGTTATATTTTATACTAAGGCAACATTTACTTATAAATATCCTGGCTTGTTCCCTACTTAATTTGTGATATAGATTATTGTGTACTTATAATAAACAAATAATATATATTTTGAAATGTGGATTGTTAAAAATTATTATAAATATATATATTTTTATCTCTATTTTATTAAGAGATTTTAAAGAAATTACCTGGTAATTAATTTATTTAAGAAAATTGTATCCTTAAAAAATTACGTAAAAGAAAAACCATTTAGACTATATTAAGTGCCTTGGAATGTTAAAATATTTTTTAAAAACGTTAATAGCTGATGTTGATTAGGTATCAAATTTTTGTGGTTGTGAAGGAAAGTTATTTAAAAAAAAATTGAATTAAAAATAAAAAAAAATTAAAACTGTTTTTGTTGTTTGTTGTGTTATTATCATTTGTTTTTCACCTTAAGAGTGGCTTTATGATCAATAGAAATTTTGACTTAAGCATACTGTTAGGGAATGTCTTTTTTTCCTTGTTGTATTTTTAGGCAAGTTTCATTAATTTCTTTAATGTAGCCCTGAGGATGGGGGGGTTATAACAGCTAGAGGAATTTTTGTTTAGTCAGAAGGACAGTGAGTTGTGTCTAAGGGCTGGTGTCCAGGAACTACTCCGTCTTGCAAAGTTTTGAAAAGTTTAAGTTTAGGGTTGTTCTCACTCAAGGTAGATTAAGAAGAAGGTAAACTTCACGGATTGCGGAAACCATCAGCATTTCATAGGTCTCCACTATTGCTTCCCTAAAACAACACAGCATAGTCAACTGAATAAAGCTAGAGCGCTGCAATCGGCAGTCGTCAACTCCATTTGAGGTTGGCTAAAATTATACTTCTCTTTTCCCTCTGATTCATCCCCTATTTGTCTGCAAGTATCCTGAATAGGTGGAAGGTTTAACCAGCTTCTGGCTGGAACCCGAGGCACCCTAAGAACTAACCTGAAGCCCACTTCATGCTTTATTATTATTATTTTACTGTTAAAGTTTTATTTTATTTTGTGATTTTAATTATTTGGCGTTCCACCCAGTTAATTAAATAACCTAGGCCAAGGCTGGTTAGGTTGTTACTTTCCAGCCCTTTGTTTTAGTAAGTATTAGATAATTCCATGTAAGAAAAAAAAGTTAGCTTTTAGGAGATTGGTTTTCTGAATTCACTGAGATAAATAGAAACCAGTGTCACAAGAAGGGAGTTGTTAAAATAAATATTATTGTCTTGTCTTACCGACTCTTACCTTTGATATCAGTGTCAGTATTTCGAAGCTGAGTTAAAGGGCTCTTAGAGCCTTGTACATTCTTGACTTTTTAAATCAGGTGTATGTATTTTTTTTCTTTCTGAGAAGCGAAATCTTTTCGTGTTATAAGAAAAAAAAATTATGCAAATTACCAGTATTTTGAATGGGACCACAATATTTTTCCGTGTTAAATGTATTTTTCACGGTATGTAATTGGCAATCGCATCCAGACACGCTTAACTTCATTAGTTACCGATTTATATTGAGATGGAGTTGCCAAATTCATATTACTTTTTCCATAGAATCCAGTCAATATAGACATTGTAGAGTAAATGAAATATGCTAGAGTATTTGACCTCAGGGCTAAGTTAGGAGGTAAACATACTAAAAGTCCCCGCCCCTGGGGTGTGAGCATAGGGTGGGAGGGGGGTAGAAGGTCCCAAATTTGGGGTTTTCGATTATATCTCGAAAACGGTGGACTAGAACAATATGTTACAAATAAAAATTAAAGCTTTATTTACTATAAAATTGTATTTATTTGTCGACACTACAACGGTTTTCAAGATATATTTTAACAAAAATCAACCATTTTCAAAAAATGTAATTTTTATCTCAGGGGGGCTTTTAAAGGACACTTTTTAATGTTTTTCTTGAATAACTTAAAAACCACAGACTCTATTGAAAAAAGATTATGTATTAAATTCAAGTATATAAAATTTTCTACAAAAAAGGTCCAATTAATTTTTCCTCTAGAAGGAATAGTTAAGCTCGATGCAGGGGATGGAAAAATCCTTAATCTTAAAAATAGTTTTAATGGCTATAAAATTAATGTTAAATAAGGTGGGTTCAGACCAAAAATTAAATTTCTTTACAACATCTAAGTGCAGTAATAGTCTATATTAAGGGGCGTTGGAATTAGGACTAATATGTATAGATATAATTTTATAGGAAATTTAACAAGCTTCAATTTTTATTTGTAACATATTTTTATAGAGTCCACTGTTTCCGAGATATAATCGAAAACCCCAAATTTGGGACCTTCTACCCCCTCCCCTTTGCTCAGCTACCCAGCTACCCCAGGGACAGGGACATTTAGTATGTTTACCTCCAAACTGCTCCTAACAAAGCCCTGAGGTCAAATACTCAAGCATATTTCATGCACTCTACACCCCTCTTTTGAGCCTTCGTCGACTAGACTAATATTACTTCTCTCACATAAAACTTTTTTTTCTTCTTCTTTTTTTATCTTAATCTTATATATTTAATCAAAATCAAGTTATAAAAAGTAAATTAATTAAATATAAAGAAATAGATATATATTGATTATCAAGAAAATATTTTGTTGATTATATGAGCTATTTTATTGTTATGCCTCGAATGGCCATAACTGTAAATATAGATCACAGCCAGACACACAAACAATAGAAATTTGGACAAAGCTTTGGGCTACTCTGAGACATATTCTACCTCCAGCCAAGGGTCTAAATTTAACTCTCTCCCTCCTAGAGGGGATCGTACAAATATAAAACTCTATTTCTACCTGAGATACATTAAGCATTTACCCAGTTTTTAAAATTAAATAATTATTAAAAGCATGACTTCAGTTTACTATTAAGCAAACAGTCTTTTAAATTCAGGTTTTTTAAAGATGCTAATATTGCTACTATTTTCTATTTTTAAATAACTCGATTTTATTGGAAAATTGTATGTCCCTGACTAGATTAATTACATGGTTGCTATTAATCCAAGTAATTATTTCTACATCAATTGTAACTTTAATAATTTTCTATTTCACTTTTTTTTTTTTTTTTTTTTTTTCAATCAAGATGAACCAGGCCTTGTTATATAGTCAATATTCTCTACTTCTTAGCAGTGACAGGAGCTCTAGTAGATTTAGTGAGTAGAAAATGTACAAAGGCTTTGGTTTTTTTGGGGTACTCATTCATGCTACAAACTTATTATGACCAATACATACCTTTTAAAAGGTTTCCAAGGGTCCAAAAATAAATAAAGAACCACAACATAATTTTAAATCAAAAGTGTATTATGAAAACAAGAATTTATTAATAATATTAAATTCAAAAGTAAAAAAAAAAAATCTCTATAACTCATGTGTTAAATTAAAATGAACACGTTAAAAAAAAAATTAAAATTTAATTTTTAGATAAAGTACGTATTTGATTGATGGACAAATAAAAAATAATAAAAAAGGAACTTTACAAAAATATCAACATAAATAAATAATATAAACATTAATTTTAAAATAAATAAATAATTAAAAAAGAAAATATATCTTTTTAAAAAGTTTCAAATATTCTTAGAGAGAAAAAAATATATTTTTTTTATTATTATTAAATGCACATCAAGCAGTTCAGACGATCAATTCCAATACTTATTTGTTTTATTAAAAAATAATGGAAAATAGAACAATACATAAATATTTAAGATTTAGGAGACACATCTGTTTAAATATTTTGCTGGTAAGTATAAAAACAATAATTTAATTAACAATACTTCTTAATAAATAAATTATATTAAAAATAATTTAAAAAATGACTCGTGTTTTACAAGAAATTTGTACCAAAATTGTGTCATCTTTTGTGTGTATTGAAAAATTGTAAGGCAGAGGAATAAAAATGTGGAACAACTCATTTTTTTTCCTTTTAATTCATATAAAGAGAGCTTATACCACATTTCGGTATTGATGTAAAGTCAATCGGCCAAATATAATCCAGACTTAGAAAATGGGCAGGAGAATGATAAAATTTAGTAGGGCAAGATCACCACACCCACATCTAAGATCACACAACATCATCTAAGATTAGTATATTTTTTTTAATAATACTAAAATAACAATGGATTAGGCCTTCTATAAAATCAGCTCTTGACTCGGCCTGAATACTGCCAGATTTGTAAAGGATTTTTACATTTAGCCAAATTAAACATATCAACAGCATATGTGAAAGAGGCCAATATCACTAAAGAGGAGAAAGATAAAATAAAAATAATAACTAATACAAAACATACTTTCTCTCTTTCATTTATTTGTTTCTTTTTAGAAAAATCAGTCATAATCCATCCTCTAAAAGGAAAAATTAATTATTATTTATAAAAAACAATAAATTTGTTTTTTACAGTACAAAAAATTGTCATTAAAATNTCCAAACTTCCAGATGCAACATGGATTGAATCAGGAGACCAACAAACACAGTTAACTCTAGCATTGTGGAATCCCCATTCTTTGTTGTGGGCCAACTGAAACAATTATAGTTAAAAATAATATTAATTAATGAAAATATACTATATCAGTGGTTCCATAAGTACAACCACATTAAGACCAATATAATATTTGACAAATACTTTTTTTATATGCAGTAATACCCCGACTTACACTATCCTGACTTATGTAAATTCAAACATCAAAATTTAATCTGAAGATGCGAGCAGCCTGTTTAAAAAAATCTTTAAGTACCTATTTAAGGATTTATCTAAGGGCTTTCCTTGACTCCTGTACTTTTTTGATTTACGGTATAGTTCATGGTCCCATATTATGTAAGTCCAGGGTATTACTGTGTATTTTTTAAAATTTGATTTTTTTTTTTAATGATTATTAGGTTATATACATCACAATAATTACAATAGCTTAATACTATTGATTACAATTCACAAGATATATAATTACAGTCTAAAACAGTATACTCTCACTCCCGTCTTACATTGACGCTACCAAACTCAAACTACAACTCTGATCTCACTTGACTTGGCTGTGTTGTTACTCAGGTTGGCCAACTTACATAAAATATCCCTATTTATTACAGCCCTTTGGCCATTCCGAGCTATCTCGTGTTTTACAAGAAATTTGTACCAAAATTGTGTCATCTTTTGTGTGTATTGAAAAATTGTAAGGCAGAGGAATAAAAATGTGGAACAACTCATTTTTTTTCCTTTTAATTCATATAAAGAGAGCTTATACCACATTTCGGTATTGATGTAAAGTCAATCGGCCAAATATAATCCAGACTTAGAAAATGGGCAGGAGAATGATAAAATTTAGTAGGGCAAGATCACCACACCCACATCTAAGATCACACAACATCATCTAAGATTAGTATATTTTTTTTAATAATACTAAAATAACAATGGATTAGGCCTTCTATAAAATCAGCTCTTGACTCGGCCTGAATACTGCCAGATTTGTAAAGGATTTTTACATTTAGCCAAATTAAACATATCAACAGCATATGTGAAAGAGGCCAATATCACTAAAGAGGAGAAAGATAAAATAAAAATAATAACTAATACAAAACATACTTTCTCTCTTTCATTTATTTGTTTCTTTTTAGAAAAATCAGTCATAATCCATCCTCTAAAAGGAAAAATTAATTATTATTTATAAAAAACAATAAATTTGTTTTTTACAGTACAAAAAATTGTCATTAAAATTTTATACTTGTTTTTTTTTTTTCTCCTTACTAGGGGGGGAGGGGGGTAGAAGGTCCCAAATTTGGGGTTTTCGATTATATCTCGAAAACGGTGGACTAGAACAATATGTTACAAATAAAAATTAAAGCTTAATTTACTATAAAATTGTATTTATTTGTCGACACTACAACGGTTTTCAAGATATATTTTAACAAAAATCAACCATTTTCAAAAAATGTAATTTTTATCTCAGGGGGGCTTTTAAAGGACACTTTTTAATGTTTTTCTTGAATAACTTAAAAACCACAGACTCTATTGAAAAAAGATTATGTATTAAATTCAAGTATATAAAATTTTCTACAAAAAAGGTCCAATTAATTTTTCCTCTAGAAGGAATAGTTAAGCTCGATGCAGGGGATGGAAAAATCCTTAATCTTAAAAATAGTTTTAATGGCTATAAAATTAATGTTAAATAAGGTGGGTTCAGACCAAAAATTAAATTTCTTTACAACATCTAAGTGCAGTAATAGTCTATATTAAGGGGCGTTGGAATTAGGACTAATATGTATAGATATAATTTTATAGGAAATTTAACAAGCTTCAATTTTTATTTGTAACATATTTTTATAGAGTCCACTGTTTCCGAGATATAATCGAAAACCCCAAATTTGGGACCTTCTACCCCCTCCCCTTTGCTCAGCTACCCAGCTACCCCAGGGACAGGGACATTTAGTATGTTTACCTCCAAACTGCTCCTAACAAAGCCCTGAGGTCAAATACTCAAGCATATTTCATGCACTCTACACCCCTCTTTTGAGCCTTCGTCGACTAGACTAATATTACTTCTCTCACATAAAACTTTTTTTTCTTCTTCTTTTTTTATCTTAATCTTATATATTTAATCAAAATCAAGTTATAAAAAGTAAATTAATTAAATATAAAGAAATAGATATATATTGATTATCAAGAAAATATTTTGTTGATTATATGAGCTATTTTATTGTTATGCCTCGAATGGCCATAACTGTAAATATAGATCACAGCCAGACACACAAACAATAGAAATTTGGACAAAGCTTTGGGCTACTCTGAGACATATTCTACCTCCAGCCAAGGGTCTAAATTTAACTCTCTCCCTCCTAGAGGGGATCGTACAAATATAAAACTCTATTTCTACCTGAGATACATTAAGCATTTACCCAGTTTTTAAAATTAAATAATTATTNTTCGCTCGTCAACCTCCGAAAAGACGTGGTAGCGGCCACTGATTTATGGAATGTGAGAAGGGAAGTAGGATAGTGGCTGAGGTGAAGTGGGGGGAAGCACAACTACTACCTACTTTCCTTTTCTCACTGACATTTTAATATACCTACTCTCTGTTCTGCCTTACAGGCTTTCCTCTTCTCGGAAGAATATATATCTCCCTCACTCTGTCTACACAGTTAGTATTATGTCACTCTCAAGCTCTCTCTTCCCCCCGGGCTCAACCCTCTTCTAGAGGGGTATCTCCTAACGCACTCGACACTCAGTGAAGTATGACACTCTCACTGAACTCGTTTGTTTACATAGATTCTATTTATTTCAGTTTTTAATTATTGTTTTTCTTTCTTGTTTTACAATCCAATAATACCTGATTGTAAACCTACTAGTTTAAGTTTGCTACTTCTTTTGGAGATTATCTGAAGAAGGCTGCATTAGAACAGCTGGTCAAATTGTATCAAATACAATTAATTTTGTGAGAAGACTTGGTTTAGTTATAAACTACACCTATTTTATGATGAGTCTCTATCACAGACTGGAGAAAAACACAGTTGAGGATCTTGATAACAGTTGTTAAAGACTCAAATTTCCTCGAAAAATTATTTCTACCAATGAGTTAATTCTATCAACATTAGGAAAAATTAAGGACTATCAATAAAAGATTATTTAGACAAGCAGTTAAAATCAGATGATAAGGAAAGGAAATGGAATGTAATTTTAAAAAATCGAAATTATTTTACTTTTTTAACAAAGATATTCATAAAACTAAGTAAAAAAATGTTTAAAAAGCTTAATACAGTTAATATTTTGTTTTTCAGTTATAATATTTTAATGTTCACTGCATTATAAGGCATCTAATATAAGGAGGCATCAACTAAACTCAAGCCAGAAACTAATTGAAACGAGTCAATATTAAAGTATAGATAGTTAAATATTTGTAATCTCAATGTCATACTCTTAATTATAGTGTGCTTGTTGGGGTGGTTGATGCTCCACACTATTATAGTAGTGTCCAAACTTCCAGATGCAACATGGATTGAATCAGGAGACCAACAAACACAGTTAACTCTAGCATTGTGGAATCCCCATTCTTTGTTGTGGGCCAACTGAAACAATTATAGTTAAAAATAATATTAATTAATGAAAATATACTATATCAGTGGTTCCATAAGTACAACCACATTAAGACCAATATAATATTTGACAAATACTTTTTTTATATGCAGTAATACCCCGACTTACACTATCCTGACTTATGTAAATTCATACATCAAAATTTAATCTGAAGATGCGAGCAGCCTGTTTAAAAAAATCTTTAAGTACCTATTTAAGGATTTATCTAAGGGCTTTCCTTGACTCCTGTACTTTTTTGATTTACGGTATAGTTCATGGTCCCATATTATGTAAGTCCAGGGTATTACTGTGTATTTTTTAAAATTTGATTTTTTTTTTTAATGATTATTAGGTTATATACATCACAATAATTACAATAGCTTAATACTATTGATTACAATTCACAAGATATATAATTACAGTCTAAAACAGTATACTCTCACTCCCGTCTTACATTGACGCTACCAAACTCAAACTACAACTCTGATCTCACTTGACTTGGCTGTGTTGTTACTCAGGTTGGCCAACTTACATAAAATATCCCTATTTATTACAGCCCTTTGGCCATTCCGAGCTATCTATAGGTTGGTGAGCCACAGATTATATTATTATTTTATGGGTTTCTAAAATAATAACTTAAACGAATAAATTAATTTACACTCATATAAACTAAAATAATAGTGCATAAATAAATAAATAAACAAAATAATAATGGTGCGACTTTACTTACACGCTGTATATCCGGTTAAAAAGCATGGAAAAAAGCAAAGGTGATAATTAATAATTGGGTACAATATGATTTATAAAGGTATTTACTGTTAATAATAGTGACAGCAAGAGGATTTAGTTGATTGTGAAGGATTTATTAACGTAAAATAAATAAATTAAAACTAATAAAAATTAATTACGTGGCAAACTTCATCCACACAAAGAGAATTATTGTTGTAAACCTGGAACCTCAATAACTCGAAATTCACGGGAATGCATTTTTTTCTTTGAGTTATGTAGTTTTCGAGTTATCAAGGTTAACTTTATAGCAAGAGAAGCAAAATCATGTAGACTTACTTAATAATTTATTAGTTTGAGTTATCCAAGTTCCATTATATATTCAAACATTTAGGTAAATCTTTATTAATCATTGTGTTAGTAATTTTTTCAAGTTAAAATACTGATAGATTGACCTCAAATACACTGAGAGATATTCAGTAAATTAAACATCAGCAAATGCAGTTCTAAATAAGTAAATTAATAAATACAAATAAAAGAGGTTTGTGTAAAAAATAGTTAAATAGTACTAAGAATACGGCTACTTCTTGTTAAGTTATTAGTGACTCTGAACTAATAAATTATTAATAAAAAAAACTTTACATAAAGTTAATTGATAAAAATACTGCTTTTTTCATTAGACTGTTACTACCCTTATATATATAAAAAAAAAAAAAAAGTT
>KZ651143.1:674047-705544 GCA_001010745.2 Gerris buenoi | reverse complement strand
GAACAGGATAAAAAAAAAAAAAAAAAAAAATAAAAATACAATAGTTTCATCATTCTTCAAAAATAATTTGATTGATACCTCAAATTCGGGAACTTTGTATAGAATAACTTTTCTATTAGCATCACAGGCAACTAGGTACTTTCCATCTGGTGAGAAAGCACAGTCTGTAATAGCTCCAAGGTGCTGACATTCCGCCTTGGGAGTTAAACTCGTACCAGCTAAATTATATACATGGACCTATAAAAAACAAAACATATCATTGCTTAAGAGGAATTATAGTAAGAGGTACTTGGTAGAAACGCAGAATCCTAGGTGATGCCTATTGAAGTTTATTATCAACTCTTGAATTTTATGGTTGAACAGTATTAAGAAACAACAAATTAAATTATACACAAGTTCATTGTAACAATGCTCCCAATATTCTCTTTATCATTTAATTTGGATAATTAGGGATTTAGCTAATAGGAATTCTATAAATTTAACAAATCTATACCATATTCAAAATCTATTTAGAGGTTTTAACAATTTATAATTAAGTACCATATTATCAACAGCTCCACCAATAGCAACAAAAGGATCATGTTTGCTAATAGACACAGCGGAGGGTTCAAAGGTAGCAGGCAGAGTAAATACTTTATTATGATTCTGAAGAACAATAATCTGAAACAAAAACACATTCATTTATTTAAAAATCAAGAAGTAATTAAATGGTTCAGAGAGAATACACATCAAGTAAGATTTTTTAGCACAATACAGGGAGCAGCAACAAGGTATATTGTTAAAAATATGGGACCCCAAAAATAAGCTAGGAGTTGCAACATAAAATAGAAAAATAGTTAAATTTGACATTTTTGACCCTAATTATTAAATATGTCATTTGTTATATTACATTTATCTAGTGCATTAAGGCACTTTCATAAATAATAATTATTATCATTTTAATATTATTAACGTGTAGAGGCCTATAAATGTTCATTTCAATGTTCAATTCATCCCACATAATATATCAGGGACTACGCCTGGGGAACTTTCCTAGTCACCCACATGTATGTGGTCAGTCTCGAAAGGGTAAAATTCAAATGAGAAAGATATGGCAGCTGAAGGCCCCCATACACACTTCAACTTGGTTGTCCAACTATGTCTCTCAACCTGGTTGATCAACATCAAAAAAGTTGAACAACACAGTTGAACAAAATCAGTAGAGAGAGAACCAGCATAAAGTGAAACTATACCCGAATAGATTAGCACCTGTGTCTGTCTGTCTGTCTGTCACTCTGTACAGTTTCAATAACTTTTGAACCAAAAAAGATAAAAACAAACTCCGGCCACAAATATAAAAAGAGTTTTGATGTCTTCAACATGGTTGTTCAACTTGTGATTTGGTCTCTCAACCTGCCCATACACACTTCAACTTCAACTGAACCAAGTTACAGTGTGTATGGGGGCCTTGACACAAATTTTAAATGGCAGACAGACACGAAACCAAAAATTTTCCCCGATGTCTATCAAAGAATTTTTGAATTTTGAGACAAAAAAAAAAACTGTAATTCTTTCAAATTATCATAATGCTTCTTGTTACATTAGGTAAGCTGCTCAGAAGAAAAATAAATAAAGTTTTACCTGATTAACATTAGCTGTAATAATGATGTCTTTGTGGGTATCCATAGCTCTAGGCTGAGATCCGAGTTTAACACTGAGATCAGTATAGGCAAGTCTGTCTGCAGAAATCTGTCGGAGGCTGTCATCAATGCCACAAGTATAAATAAAATCTTCTTCACAGCACATACCATTTATTTGATTACCATGGCCAGTACCCTCTACTCGTTCAGTCTCACCTGCAACGTTGAACAATTGTGTTATACAGTAAAATCTAAATTAATACCAATCTATGCCTAGAGATTCATTCAAAAAAATATTATTGAGAAATCATGAGGGCTAAGGTAAACCCTTATTTAGCCTCAGCCTAATTTTTAACTAAACATGTTGGTACTAGGCTCCCATCTTCAATGTTTGTTATAACACTGAGAGACTCCTCCCACTTACCTACAAAGACCCCCCCTCCACCATAGCATGGTAATTTATTCTATCAAAACTATAATACCAGACAAGACCGTTACCCGGACAACAACATTTTTTAAGACCCTACTTCAAACCGTCATTGCATGGCTTCCATTCAATCGTTTTTAAATTTATAGATATGAAATTTAAAGTACATGAATGTAGTTTTCAGACCCTGCAAACCCTATATCTCTAACTACTATAGAAGCTGAGCTATAAGAGTTCAAAAAAGTGCGGTTTTTTTTGGCCCACCCTGTATATACTGATCTACAAATCTATATTCCACGATATACCATTGAGAGAAGTGGGTAATTGGTTCCCCACTTACTTGTCAGTGTAAGGCATGTTAAGGCTACCGGTACAACCTGTTTAAGTTTAAAATTATAAAAGAAGAAAACCTTACCTGATTTCACAGACCAGGAAGTGATGAATCCATCGTGAGATCCAGTATAAATGCTTTCTTTGTTAGTACTCAAAGCTAATACTGTAATAGGTTTGTTGTGTCCCTAGAAATGTCAAAAACATTTTTTTTAACAAGAGGTAATATTTATAAATAAAATTGTGTCATTTATAACTAATGGCAGCAGAACTGATTCACAGCTTAGTGACTGTAAAGTTTAACACCCAAATATAAATTAATTTAATAACATTTGAAATAAAATCTCAAAACTCGATATAAAATCCAAGTAATTTATGACAGCTAATTAACACAGCAAAAAGTAAGGACTGAAGAAATAAGTTCCAAAGATATATCAATAAAATAAGTTCTATAAATATGTTGAGAAGAATATTATTGTGTTCATTAGGGTAAAACATGTCCCACCTCTGTGGGAGTCAAACTACACTTTTGAAGGTGTTTGGACTTATATTCCAGAGAGTGGGCTTTAAGTCTGGTTATATATTATATAAATTAATTATTTTTCAATTAAATACTGGAAGTAAACTTAGTATAAAATATCTCACTATTCAATTAATTGCTTTTATAAAAGATATTCTATAAAATAATGCATTCATTTAGTAAATTAAAAGAGTATACCTTGACAATTCTAATAGGTTTAAGAGGGTTGTTGGGATCAAGGTACGAGAGGAAACCAGACAAAGATACGGTAATAATGTGAGGTCCTTGCCATAAACAAGATACTTGCTGGTCGTCAACTTGTGTTCCCATGACAAACTCACTTATCACTGTCTTGGTTTCAATATCCCACAGCTTACAGGTTTTATCACCAGAGGAAGTCAACAATTGTGTGCCATCAGGTTTCCAAGCCACACCATAAACACCACCTGCATGAGCAGGTGAACCAAGCTCTTGAACGAGATCAGACGAGTTCCCATCGTACAGAAAAACTTTACCATCAAAACCAGCAGATGCAAAGAGATTTCCATTGGGTGAGTACCGAACAGCTTGGACAAACCTGGTATGATCCTAAAACACAATATAACACTTAAAATTAATCCAATAAATAATTATAATCAATAAAAGTGTTTGATGGTCGAAATTGTGATTTTTGTTTTTTGAGTAAGAGTGTTTCACCTAAAGGGAACTCTGATGTGTGCCAAGCAGTCCCAAGACTGCTATCAGTTGGTTTCAGCCAGTGTTACAGTACGCATCTATCACTCAGTTCTCTTTTATCAAAATTTTAATTTGTTAACTCGTCTATCTGTTTATTCATAATTAATCAGGTAATCCCAATCTTTAAAAATGTTAATAAAATCATAATATTAATCAAAAATACATAGACACCTATGTAACAGATGGAATCTACAAAACAGTTTTATTTTAATTTGCAAATTATTGCATCAATTTTTAACAGTAATTAACAAGTCTGCCATATACCTTTAAGTGGATATTTTTTTTTTTTTTGGACATATTTCTCCTTTTATACACGTTTTTATTTATTTTCACTTTGTTAAAATTTAACAAGTGAAGTTAATTTTTAACCCATTATCCAACTACCAGGAAAGCCGAATCTTCACATCACATGGTTGTGTATTTCCAATTTCCAATGAGAATGCAAGTTATAAATACACTCAAAGCGTATTTTATGTATATTTATTTATAACAAAATTTCATGCACCAATATACTTTCTCTTGTTAATATTCTTATAATATTTAATTAAGACACAGTGAAGCTTAAGCAACATGATTATATAATACATTAATAATTGAGCTGCCTCAATTGATAAGCATAATAATAATGCATACCTGTTTTGTCATCTTGAACTTGAAAGGAGGTCCTTCAAAAACTCCGATAGTGTTGTCTTCTGAACCAGTAATAATTTTAAAAGGACGGGATGGTCTAAAATCACAGGAGTTGATAGGTTTTGATTGACCTGAGATCTCTCCCACAGATGTACCAGTATCTGCCATGAATACATGACCAAACCTAAATATTTTAAACCAAAAAAAGTACAAATTATTTCCTTCTTGAATAATTAAAATGAGGAATAATTGCTGAATTAATTCTTTTTATACTTACTTAAGACTTAAGAAAGAAAACCTACCCAAAATTGCCAAATTTTTAAATAGTCCACAGAGTCAGAGGGGTTCATCATTCATAAATTTTGTTATTTTCAAAGCATAGCATACATAGCAGCAGTATATTATGAATAAATTTAACTCTTAAAACGTAGTTCTTTTTAAAGTTTGGGTCAAAAAAAGTTTTAAAGATTTATATCTTAAAATGGCTATATTTTTTGTCCCTTGCATGACATTAGGCCGTTTATGTGCTAATGATAGGTATAGTTTCGAGTTTGGTTGGTACAAAAAGTAATTAATAGATATTAAATAAGGAAACAGACAATTGCATTTAACTACTCATTAAAAACTTAATTGCTAAAAGATAGCTATAGTTAAAACTAAAAGCAAAAAAGATGAACATAAAATATAACAAATAACAGGGCTGAAGATGTCTCTTAAGGGACAAAATATAGCCATTTTAATTAATTAATCTTCAATATCTTTTATACCCTTAAACACTTAAAAGAATGTATACTGAAAGGAGACCACAACCTAATAAGACTCCATATCCAACAATTTTTTGGATCAACCATTTTCTCATGCCTAACATTCAGTAAGTTCGGTGAAAATTGAAAAGTGACCTAGTTATGACTCCATCTCTTACAAGTTTTAGTTCATTCCTTCATCAAATACTGATAACTGGTAAACTTCTCCCACTGTATAATTAGGAGCCCAGATCTTTTCTCGCTTCTTTAGTTCTTCCATTTGTCTTACCGTTCTTCTCTTCAAATACTACTCCAAGGTTTAGAAAAATGAATACCATGAGATAAACTATAAAAGAAATACGAAGTAAGACCAAATCGTACCTTTCTCTTCCCTCACCAACAACCACCATCCTCTGACTGTCAGGTGACCATGAAATATCTTTGATTGGGCCTCCAATAGGTTGAAATTCATTCTTTAACAGATGCTCCTTGTTAACAGTATCCCATATCCGAATCTTACCAGACTGGTCTAAAATCAAAATATATAATAAAACAGGCTTTATATTTTATTTTTATCGTTAAGATATCAACATAAACTAGAGTTTAAGTACCACTTTTTATAGTATTTAAGCTTAAGCTTTTCCTCGGGTATCTTAATTAGATCTGTAAGTAAAAGCGTTGAGTAATTTCCCATTTTATTACCACTTTTTAATCTAACATTTCTATCCTTACCATGAAAAAACAAAAACAAAATAACAAGTCCACTAAACTACCATTCATTTTTCTCTTAAAGGACAGATGATTAATTCAAACAAATATAAAACAACTATATTGAAACTATTAAAATATAAAAATTTATTACCTCCGGAAGCAATGTAAAATCCACTAGGAGAGTATTTGGCAACATTCACAGGGCAAGAGTGCTCAGTATAAATGTCAGAAATTGCAGGATTCTGAAAACATAAATGCAATTTTTTTAGTAATAAAATATACAAAGATCCTTAAGCAACTTTTTTTATTTTATTTTCAAACAAAATCATCATTCATTAATACCTCAGGAACAAAATTTTTCCCAGGAAAAAGGCTTATAACATTAGATTTTTACTTAAATGGACAACATATAAGAAATTTTTATTCAAAATCGTCAGAACCGCTTACAAGAAAGATTTTTTTTTTTTTTTTAGAGTTTTAGGGGGGGGGGGGGACTTTTTTTTTTTTCAGGGGGCTAGGTCAGCGAGTAAAGGGGCTGAGAAACCGTGGTAATGCAGTTTTCACTAAAAACTAATTGGTTACACATCACGATAATGCTGTCAGTCCCTTGATCTCACAATGCTTCAGCACTAACAGATAGTAAAAAGTTGATTCACTGGGGTGCCCTGAGGAACAAACTGTTCTGCCGCAGACAAACATGATGGAATCACACACTCTTTGTCAGTTCTGTAAGTTGAGAGGTGAGCCAAACAAAATTGGTCTTTAAGTGACATTGAAACTTTTACTGCTGCTGCTTTAGATAAGATACTAATAGAAATGACGGACCTCTGCAGACCCCTAACCACCTCAAGCTTATGGATACCAGTCAATTTACAGCAGACAACCCACTTTTCCAATAGGATTTGTTTTAAAAATTTCTTCAGCAAGCCTATAATATCCGGAACTATTTGTTAGGCCTAAGAAGCTTAAGGAAACCCTGTTGATTAGTCCTGTGCATTGAGCAATCTACACATTCAAGTTAAGTAGTTTAGAGTCTCCACACCTTGATAAAAGGGTGTCTCCTTTATGGTGTGGTTGAAGTGAGGCAAAAAATGTTTGAATGAAAGTGAGATCTGTTACTCTATCTCCCCATTCAAATGGAAAGGTTTCAAACATTTTTTAAATATTAAAATATAAGGAATAGAATTATCAAAGTTAGTTAATATTGGATTATTGGCAGTAAATTTCTTTTAACAAACCGAAAGAAAAATCTAGTGAAGACATAATTTTATATTATATAACTTACAACTCAAATACAAATAAATTTCTAACTTTACTGTTGGTTGTCTGAAATTATTATTAGCAGGAAATTATGGAGGCATAACATAAGTAATTTCTTTATGAGTAAGAACTAATAAGAGTGGGTGGTGCCTTGGGTTTGGGCCAATCCCAAATATAACAGGTCCACTTAAAAACCAGAAAACAGGCTATTTTAAAAAAATATTATATACTAGCTGAGATGATGCAGATTCACAAGTCGTGGAGTCAAAGAAGAAAACTAGTTAAAAGGCAAAATTGATCAGTTCATTGTCAAACAAGAATTAATTGACAAGAAAAATAAATTCTAATTACTGACGATTAAATATGAAAATAACAAATCAATATGAACAACTTGTTCTTATTTCATTCATAAGAAGGAAAGTAAATAGAACAACTTTATCCAATTGAAGGACAAAGAGCTCATTTTAAAATTTATAACTTCAAAAAAATTTTCTTTACTTGCCATTAAAATTAATGGGAATTATCTTTACTCACTGTTCTTAAAACAAACATGCATTGGGATTTACAGAGATGATTTTCTCGAAATAATATTTATCTTATCTCAAACTTGTAATAAGTGAAACGATATGAAAATATCAAATATGTTACTAGGGAAATAGCTCTTTATGTATAACTGTTCAATAACAATATTTTCATTGTTTGTTATGAGCAATTCGTTGTTTGTTTATGAGCAAGATTTTTTAGAATTAACTTAAATTTAATGACTAAAAAATGGCGGTTTGTTATAAAAAAATCAATTGCAAATATTTTATTACAAATCAGTTTTATTTAAATGAAAATTGGAAGTGAGGACTGTCAACTGATCACAAATGTAAGTTCTCTGTTGATGATCAACTGAAGTAGTTGGAACACTTTTATTCAGACAATAAACTGATCAAGTTCACCAACAATATTTTCAATAATGCTAATTAAGCAATTTTATTTCTGTACATTTTATTTAGCCTTAACTATGGCAACAAAAGGGTTTCAAGAGTTTAGCAGTAAACCATATTTGTTATTATCAACTATACATAATAAACAGCAAAAATTAAATTAAACAGGAAAATCAAAGTGATGAAAATTTAAATTTTAAATAAATATTTAAAAATAACTAAAACAGTAAATCATATAAACAAAGAAAGAAAGGTTACATCAATGTTCCGGATGATAACGCTGTTTCCATTGGTATATAAAATGTTCTTTCCTTTAGGATCACCTCCGATTACTATCGGCGTCCCTCTCTGGGTCCTTGGTAAGGTAGCATAAATACTTTCTACAAAATAAATAATACAGAACATAGTGATAGGTAAAATCATTAACAAAAGATAGCATAAGTATGACACATAATTTGAAATTACATCATAGTTATTTAAAATAAACAATGACAGAAGCATTTGTATAAATACATATATGTATATATGGGAATTATATAAAGGTATATTATAGGAAATAATTACTGTGATCGTATTTGTGAAAAGACTAAGTACTAAAAAACCAGTGGGACCACTATGAAGGCACTGTTTTTTCTTGAATCCGAAGTGAGACCATATCAGCACACAATGTCTAATAATGTTTTAGTTAAGTGTAATTGCTGTTAAGAGTTTAAATAACTATCAACATAATTTTCATTATTACCTTTCATACTGCAATACTTTCATCCTTGATTTAGTAATAAAATAGAAGGAAAAAACCAAATGCAATTACTAATGCTTTTAGATATTTTTCTTATCTTGGCTGTTGTTTCTTTAATTTATCACTGTGTACACAGCAATCAATCTTTTAATTATATATGTTTGAGCTCATTTTTACAGACATGCTATAGATCTGCAAAATAATGCTATACATATATTATATTTCCTCACACTTGAACTATTAATAATAACCATCTAGTAATCTTAGATATTGCCATCAAGTATCTTGTTAATAGTAAACTATACCTAATAATATTATTTGTTATTTATAGGTAGAATCAGCTCTATTTTTAAGAATTATTAAATATTTAGATTCAACATCCAGCTTAATTGTATCTATTTTAGAAATGCAGAAAAGTTGAAGTCCATGAACTTACACACAATAATAATAATAAACAAGCAGTGGCTAAACTTCAATATTTTTGTTTGGTGTCTATTGTTAAAAACTACTGAAGTTTGTCAAATAGACCCTAAAAACATCGTATTTATCCAAAATACTCACCTTCAACTTATAGGAACTACTATATCTCAACCAAATAAATATTAAGAATCTACTGAAGTAAGGTGAGGTTAATGTTAGGATGAAATAATAACATCTTATAAGATATGAGGTGGATAAACAGTAAAGTATAATCATACATGTTATTAGAGCTTCAATAAGTCCTCAATGTAAACTATTTTTTGTTATAAGATAACAGCATATTCGTGATAAAAACATAATATTATACTCGAGTATGAATAAAGGCTTTCTTTTTTAGATTAATAATCTCTCTAATTTCTAGCCGTTTACACCACAAATGGCAAACATGCCTCGAAAAGTAAAAATTACAGTCTTTATTTTGGGTAGAAATAACGTAAAAACAGAGAAACAACACTTAAGGACCAGAAATTCACTCAACTATATCAAAAGATTGCGGTATCTAAAAATGTAATGAAAATACTCACTTGATGAGTAGGACATCCCGCTGATAATATAACAAACTAAATAAATAAACTATATAATTTCGGTTAGGTGAATATTGCACAAATAAACGTGGAATTGCAAATAATTCTGGAAGCCGACAAAAGTGTTCCGCCCCAGAAACCAGAAATCCACTCGAAACAAAAAAAAAAGAAAAGATGATCCACTATATAAACAGTTTTACCATATTTGGAAAGACCATATTAGATTTCTTATGCATGATAAGGGAAAATAGGGAATTTTTTGTTTGAATAAAACCATAAAGTAGCAACACTGTACACAACCTGATTTACGCGCTTGAAAATTTAACATGAAAACTTTTTATCGTCTTGGTATTTCGGAATTAGGTACAATAGATTTTTATTCTTTTTCCCGTAAATGGTACCTCAATAATTTAATCCACATTCCATTAGATGATGAGAAAAAATATTAAAATACAAGTAAGTGTATTTTTTCTTTGTAATTTCTGGATGTTTGTGTTTGATAAAAATAAATAACTATTTATATTCGCCTTTTTTGCGTAGCTCTGAAAAGAAAAAAATGAAATAATGCTTTATGTTTGGCGCCAGACATTTATTGGACGATAACTTGATGGAATTAAAAAGTTTAGTCCAAAACAGACAGTGAATTGGGGGTGGGGAGGGGGGTGATCTTGGAAATTTTAGGGAAAAATAATATGCATTCTTTAGATATCATTTCCTCTTTGGACATTAATTGGTAAATTTGCACATCAAGCCCACCTATATGTCAAATTGTCCGATTTACGATTCCTTTCTACATTATAAAACGATTCCAGTTGTAGCATCTCGATAAATTTGATAGTTTTATGGTTTTTTTTTTTGACTAATTCGGATTGTACGTGACCCAGAAATTTTTTTGAGTTGGACCTCTACCTGGTTTATATACAGGAGGGTTGTTTTTCTTTAGAAAATGAGCGGAGCACCGCGAAGTGGCTATTAAAAATTCAAGGGTACACAAAATTAAGGTTTTTAATTTAATATGCAGGATTTTATCACCTAACCTCCAAGTGGGGTCACGTACAATCCGAATTTACCTTTTTTTTTTTTTTATAAATCGAAGTTAAAGTATTTAGGGTAATGATAGAAGGTTGTGGTTAGATTAGGTCAAAAAGTACTAACCTTAACCTAAAATAACCATAACCTTCCATAATTTTACCTAAAATTAAACCCATAATTTAAATTAATTTTAAAAAATAAGATTGATTTATCGAGAAGATCCTGAAATCGTTTTTGTTGTGTAAAAAGGAGCAGTTTTAAAAAAGTCCGAAGTAAGAGTTACCCCTTACAATAATCATCATATTCGTCATTATTGAATAACTGAGATTCACTTCAACACCATGTTACTGTGAACTAATGTAGAATCTAAAAATGGCTGAAAAGTAGCTGATACCAGTTAATTTTTATTGCAAATACTTGTTGTTGTTGTTCTAGTGTTTTTTTTTTTTTGAACTGATGACAAGTAAATATCACATATAGAAGAAGTAAATTGTTGATATACCATATATTTACAAAGATTTAAAACTTCTCCAACTCATCAAGAAAGGAACAAGTTTTTAATTTTACCCAGACATTCTGGAAAAATCCCATCTTCCAAAAACGGGACATTTTGAGAAACCGACGGGACGCCTTCAAAAGCTTAAAATAACAGGACTGTCCCCGTCAAAACGAGATGTATGGTCACCCTATATATAGGATAATTAAATGATCAATAAACTAATAAGAACAGAGTGCTGAGCAGTTAAGATTAAAGTTTGATATCTATCAAGCACGGCACAGTGCGATTTTCCTAAATCAGGGCCAGTTGTGAGTGAACATCACTTTCTATGCATTTAATTCTATCGGTAAAAAAATGTAGCTGGTCTAGGCGCAGAGAGGGATGGGGAGGTCATGTGTAGCATGGGAAAATATTCCAATACCGGTGCCATATTATCTAATGAGAACTCCCCCCCCCCACAATCAGGGGGCCCCCTCTCAGAAAACTCATTCTTTGTAACCTGTATAACAAGTACAAATTTTAAAGTGATAGTAAAAATATCACAAATTCACAGTAGGAGTACCACTTACAGCATAAAGACGCTTGGTACTTTATGTCTTTCTTACCCTTCTATTACTGTCTGAAACTTCGCTTACAGATTGTGTAAGAACTGAAAATTGAGCTATTGTATCACTAGTACCGCACTAATGAAATAGCATATTGATATGAGAGAGTTTTGTTTGAATTACCGGACAAATTTTTCTTTTTTTTATAATCTGTTATGGGCGCTTCGGGAAATTTTCCTTCTTCCCAGTGCCCTTTTAGGCTGATTTAGTGTCAGTTCCCTCATTTAATTCCATCAGCAAAAACCCTGACTGACTACATACTGTATGAATCCTAATTCATTTAATTTTACTCCATCACCGACAATCGTGGCAATCTAGGACCAGACATGTGTACACACCTAAATTTAATTTTATTGGCTAAAATCTGAGTTGACTCGGGCCTGTCAAGAATATGCTATATTTAAGTTCTTTCTGTCCCACCCGCCTCATGTTCGATCGAACAAGCTCTGTCATAATAACTCATTATTGCAAATTATACTCAACGTAAAGGAAATAATAAAAAAAATTATATATAGATATATATTTTTTAATTTAAAATAAATGTTTTTAACATGATACATTTCTCTATACTTTACAGAATTCAAAATATATGATACAGGAACCATAAATACATAAAATAATATCTGAAATTTTTATTATTAAAGAAAAAGGAAAATAAAATATACATAACATAAATATTACCTATAAATATAAATAAAGAAAAACTATTTAAAGCTATATAATATTGCATTTAATGATACAATAATAAAAAATATATTGTTTTTTTTTATCATTTAAATAATAATTAAAGTATAATGAGTCTGTTTCAATTTTTTTTTTTATTTAATTGGCAAGAAGTTACTACTTTACTTATTTATTTTATTTTTTAGCTTATCAAAGATTTAGTAAAAATTTGGTACACACAATGTCTGTTAGAAATTTCTTTCGATCATGATTTATCAAAATCTTGAACAGATAATATAGGAAGATATAATGTTCACCATTTACTGCAGGGTGAATGCTGAACATGGTTCTCCCTATAAGAGTTGGGAATTGAACCCAGATTCCCAGCATGATAAGTAGCAATACTATGTACTGATTATATATATCATGTACTGATATCATAGTAATTGTTCATGGTACTCTACATTATAACATTCAATATGAATATTGCCAACTATAATGTAATAGCACGTTTTAATCAAGCTAAGAGACTTGGCTAGATTATGAAGATTTATGCTCTCAGGCCTGGATTTATCACAGCAATCTAAGTTTTTTCTGGTAAATAAAAGCCTTTCTTCTGCTATGTAGAGTCCTGCATATACTTTATCTCAGGGGTCATTACTGTGATCATTCCCATCACTCTCTTCAAGTGGGATTTGCTATGAAGATGTTCAGAATCTTCACTTTAGAGGACTTACTGCAATGTTTTTACATCATTCAACAAGACGGTTTTCACCAGAAATTCTAGATTGGTATGAGAGAGGGCAGAGTTTAAGATGTCCTTTCATCCATAAGAATACATGTCAAACAGACATACCTACAGTCTGCCCAAACGAGAGTTAGAGCGTTGACAGCACACAGATAGAGGGCCTCACCCCTCCACTAGAGACATTTATCTTTGTCTAGTTGGTCCAACCTTTTGTCCGGTATAATCTCGAGCTTTCATTGGCTCCCCACCCCATTTGCTAGTTTTTCCCATGCTGTCAACGCACTAACTCTCGTTTGGGACAGACTGTAATTTACCTCTGTAAATTATCTAATCAATATTTATTTAAAACCATTATTTGAAACAGACTCTCATACACTACTTAATACAAACTTATTAAAATAATATTCATCCCCTAATAAAATATAGATATAATCAACTATACTTTTTATTAAAAAATAAACAATAATAATGTTTGTACAATAATAATTATTCAGTAATTTTTTTTATAATGATATAACTAATAAATCTCAATTTATTTATTATTTGTATAGTACTTACTACATACTATAATCACAATGGTGCAACAATTTTCAAAATTGGATAAAAGTCAAAACAAAAAAAATATTGTTTTATATGTATGTGTTACAATATTTACACCTTTCTTTTTTATATAATATATATATATATATATAAAATATTTACGAATATTCACAGTATATCGAATAACATAAATATTCCAAAAAAATATCACAATTTCCTTTTTTTATTTTATATTTACGTTATTATTTAATTTTTTTTTTGGTAAATTTATTGCAGACTGACTGGTTTCATCTAATTGTCCAATGGTTTGATTTTAAAGCTTCCATTTTACCTCCTAAACACCAAAATATATAGAATTTGTATTTTTTTTTAAATGATATAAGAGAGTTTACCAAGTGAGTAGTATACTTCCATGTAAATTTCATGATACTTATAAAAATTTTGGAAATATCATTTACCCCTATTTCTACTTATACTTCAATACCCCCATAAAAATAATAAGGTATATAATTATAAGCCTTAAAAAAAGAAAGGGAGGGGAGGATAAACTTCTCTATAAGGAAGTCAATAGATTGTCTGCAGTAAATTTACCTTTTTTTTTAAATGATAATATCACTAAATGATAAACAAAAGGATTAAAAATATCAAACAATATGCAAAATTATTAAATGGAATAGGTGTGCATTTATAAACAAAAGCAATAGTAACTTATAATACGTCACACACTCTATAAAATAAAACAATAAATGATGACAAAAGTTTATTACGATATCCAATAAATATATAATTAAAACATAATTAACATAACTATTTAACATATAGTTAAATAAAAACCATGCTAGTATAATCAAGTAAAATAAATAAGGGCAAATAAGTAGAAGTGGTTACTTTAAGTTGTTTTTTGACAAAATTGAAATAACAAAAAATTAGTTTGATTTCAAATACATTAATAAATAGCTCATCATATTGAAGATTAAGAAATGAAAATCCATGATAAAATAAAATGAAGAATAATTAAAATGACGGAGTGAATGAAATGAAACTTTATGATAAAATAAAATGAAGAGTAATTAAAATGACGGAGTGAATGAAATGAAAATCTATGATAAAATAAAATGAAGAGTAATTAAAATGAAGGAGTGAATGAAATGAAAATGGCTTTTTCAATTTTTTAATATAGTTTGAAAATTAACTGATTAAATTTGAGCTTTGAGTTTTATTCAGTATAAATTATAAAATATCTTATTATAAATAATAGGTTTTACATGTTTCTTTTTAATTCTGTTCCTTTTGCCCCTTATATTAAATATAAAATATGTTTTCTAATAGGTTAGAATTATTATTTTTTATTGGATAAAAAAAATATATATATAAATTAAAAAAACCACTTAAAACAATAGAAATTTTTACAACTTATATGATTGAGAAAAGAAATATAATAAACAATAAAAATAATATTAAATCATCCAGTTACACTGTCTTTAAATGCTCCAGGTTTCTATTCATCGTTGGAATAAATGTTCACTTTAGAGCAAGAGAGAGAGAAAAATAATAATAATGTATGTAGAACCACAAAATTTTGGTCTTTTGAAGTTATGAACCAAAAAGAGATAAGAATCATAAAATTAGGATTAAGGTTAGAAAAAAGTATTAATTTATAGAACAGTTTAGCAAACATCCATAAAGCACTGAAAAGATACTTAATCCCTTTCACTGTTATGGGTAAGCATGAAAATATTTGTTCAAGCCAAAAGATCAATCGGTGCCAGAGACGAGTACTTGTATAGGTGAGTACACTTCTCTGCCATTTGAACTATTCTGTTTTCTGTGCCTCATTCACAGAAAACATCAAGTATCATAAATGGGCTAATAGGTAGTCTTAGCATTACAAAAATAAACTAAATTTTGCCTTAGTCAAGTTTTATTGCTTTTTTGTATTTTTTTTAGTGAATTTAATATGCAATAGGACTTACATCATAGTCTTAAAATTAAATTTTATCTCCTACAAACGATTTATTGTAATAATGAACTTTTATTATTAGATTACCAAATTTAAAATTTACTTTACTTCTTTTTATCTTTTATCGTAGAAAAAGTTTTACTTTTAATGCGGCTAATCAAAATGTATTTTCTTGCATCCATGCCTTTTTCTTCCATCAAATATTCAAAGCTACTATTTTAAATCCTTTTGGCGGTTTTCACACTGCTCGCAATTCCGAGCATAGCAAGTGTGTATTCAAACTTTGGGCGAGTCCGAACAGCCAATATCCATAAAATGAAAATATTTAATTTTATAAAATGGTTAATAAATTAAGTTCTACTCAAATTTTTTGATCAAGTAAAGTCTATAACATGAGAATAAAATAATAGATTTCAGCCAGTTTTGCCCCCAGGACTGGTGGCCACAAGCACACACACATAAACAGTCATACACTCAAAACGTTATGGCCGGATTGGGTTATCGGAATGTATGTATGTATGAAATAAAAAAGTTTCATAATAAAAAATGTTGCAATTATTATCAATTTATATATAAATAATTATATATCTAGTTATTAAATTATTGTACATCAAACACTAATCAATTTATATTTTATAATTAAATTAATAAAAGAAAAGTAAAAAATAAGAAAACAATTAGAGAAATTAATAAGGAAAAAATAAAAAATAAAATAAAATAAGTTTAAGAAGTTAATTCATTAAATGAAAAAAAAATTATAANAATTATAAAATAAAAATAATAAAAAAAGTTATATCTATAGAAAAAAATATATATACATATATATATTAGTACCCATATCGAATAAACTCCTAATGTAATTAAATATTAATATTGAATAAAGCGTTAAATATAAGACCTTTTCAAATGCTACAAAAAAGTTATGTATTTTTGTCTTAGATAGTATTCAAGAAATTTAAATTTGAATTTATTTAGCTGGCCCTCAGTTCTTGGAGTGTGAATTTTTGGCGGCCGAAACTCGTTACAAACGATTAATTTGAACATGTTTGATTCAACTGCCACAGCTTGACTCGACCTCAAAAAGCCCGGAATAGCTCGGGCGTTCAATGTGAATAGATCACATCAGACGCAATGCACTTGATCTTGCATGGAGCGTGAAAGCCGCCTTAGATTAGTTTTAATTTTGTTAGTTTGTTTGTGTAAGGCTGTCTGTTGTCAATATCTTTGGAGGGCTAATTAACTCTCTTGCAGAAATCCGATCAAGCTGAAACTTGGCACATAGACACTGTACCAATATAAAAACATTCTATTAATTAATTAATTCAAATATAAAAACATATTTATTGATTAATTAATACTAAAATACTGGCTGCAGACGATCAACCAACTTCCATTAGTCTTTCTTTTCTTTATTTGTAGTTTTTATTATTTTTTCAGTCAAAATTGAGATTTCTGATTAATTAATTTTGTAAAAGTAAAACATTTCAGACGGAAATATTTTGAACAATAAACTGGCAATTCAAAGGATTTTTATTTTGTAAAAATGTAAATAGATTTTTTTAATCAATCTGGAAACTATAATTAATACAGAATAACAATAGTAGTCCAACAAACTGAAGTTTTTCTGCACCAAAAAATCTACAAAATAAAATAAAATAAAGAAAAGCAAATACTGTATTCTGTAATCTTCAAATAATTTCATTATTATTAATTTATTAGTACTTTTTGAATGTTGAATTAAAGTACTCAGATATTTTATTTTCAATAAAGATAATGTGCTTGTAAGCTTGCAACACTGTATTTAACACATTGCAACAAATAACCTTGATCATAAGGATGTGAATAAGGGAATGAAACACATTATACACTATCAGTTCTAATCAATACAGGCCTCAGTCAATAAAGTATACTAGTTCAATCCAGAATAATAAAATAAAAAAATGAGCAACTTAGTTGCTGATCTGAAAGGTGAAAATGACCAAAACAAAATACTAAAATACAAGTTACATACATAATGTCAATGAAAAGATGATTATTTGATTTACTTAAAAAAGTAAATAGTACAAATAATTAGTACTAACTTATGTTTTAATTTATAAAAAAAGATTGTCTACTAAGGCTAAAGATAATTGAAACTAGTAGATTGACGGAAATTTACCTAATAATAAGAAAGGGCTATCACAAATCCATGCTTAACTCTGGAGAACTATAAAAAAATAATAATGAACACTTATTCCAATGATTCACAGCGCAATAACTTGTTAGGGGGAATGAACCAGAAAACGGAAAGGAAATAAGCAGTCATTTCATTAGGCTGATCTAATTTAGAATATACATGATATATTTATTTACACTGTACTAAACTCTACACCTGGTTACTACATAAAGACTGAAAGAAGGGAGCATCAGATATAAGTTGTATTTAAAATTTGGTTGTTAGTTGAGGTATGGTTATCAATTAAAAGTTTTCCAATTGCAATGTACACCTCCGTTAAAAATAATAAAGGATGTTGATTTATTGAATGATTTATTTACATTTGAATTTAATTACAATATAGTACAGGTTGATTTTAACTTTATAAGTTTTCAAACAAAATTTGAACAAGCTATATATATTATCTATATAATTGACTTAAACCTCTTTTTCATCAAATAATTTTATGCTACCCAAGAGTTTATTTTAACAGTACTTGGTTAAAATTAATTTCATATGAATTTAAATTAAATAATAATAGTCGTTATTTTGTTTTTTGCAGATAAAAATGACATAAATCAATAATTAGCTAAATTTAACTTAAAAGAATGAAAGTCAATATCAACTACTGAATTTATAAGAGATCGGGATGGTGGGCAATAGATTGAAAGGAGGTAATCAAATAGATTCTTTATCGACGGGCGGAGGTGAGCTGGGCAAGGTTTTAGAATTACCCTGAGTTAGATAACCAGCAGGAGAGGGAACACCCATGAGGTAAGCAGGAGTTTGTGGTTCAGAACTTATAAACAAATCGTGGTTTTGATCCCTGTAAGAGGACCAGGCAGGACAATTATCAAGTATGGATTTAACATTAGCACCATGAGTAGTTCCACACATTGCTTTAAGAGTTTGCACTATTAGGGCTTTAGTACGAGAATTGAGTTTTCCTCCGTTAAGATAACCGAGTAGAAATTGTATCAGATTGGCCTCCACTGCTTGCTTCACCAAATAATCTTTTTTGAATTGGAAGAGTTTAGAGAGCAGGTCACAAGATGGCGCTACAAGGTCCGGATAGTTTGACATAGATCTCTTTATAGGTTGCAGACAGTTGCTCTGAACCAAACTGTTAACACAAATTTCATTATTTGCTATTATGTTCATTACTGCGGTTACGTGTTTGGAAACAAGAGGACCAGCAGATGACCAAATAATGCAGACTCTGTGAAGATGTCCTAACGATGGAACATGTTCAACCAGGTTTGAATGATGAGAAAGTAAATTAGCCAATGCAATGCCAACAGCTTCTAGGCTTCCGTCATCTCCTCTACCAATTGCTTTAACAAAGTAATCAAACAAATCGTTAAGAAAAGGTATTGGTTTTCTTAGAGACCAACTAGGATTTTGATTAAACAAGCGTAGGTAGACACCTCCAATAATGAGTTCATTATTATTACATATGTTAGTGAAACAATTCTGCTCCGAAGCCTGGATGGGGCTGTTGGGATTGTCTTTCTGAAGATTGTATTGAGAAACACATCTGCTAATAACATATTTTGCGATAGACTTTCTTGAGTCTTCATTCCAAATAATTTCGGGATTCTCCTGATCAGAATGGAGTATAGTAATTGCTGAAGAAGGAGCATCTCTCAAAGCATCACAAATTGCAGGAGGTAGGTACTGCTGAAGAAGCAGTTTAACTCTGGGTCCGGAAACTTTGTCTTCACACATCTTCCCTAAAATTTCAGCAGCTCTAATTTTAATTTCCGCATTATAATTACCCCCTGTAACTATAATATTAATTAGGTACAAAAGGCAACCTTTCTGAAGAAGTTCTTTAATCAGATTACTTGAGGAGACAAGGGAGTAAAGTACGTCAAGTGCTAAAGATGAAATATTTGGAGCAGAATAAATGAGTAGAACTAGGTGGATAACTATGCTACTAGCAGCTACATCACTGATGCAATCCTGATTTCTTGTCAAAACCAAAAGAAGAGATAAAGCTTTAACCTGAATTTGATTGTCTACACCACCTTTCAACAGACTAAACAACATCTTAAAATGTCCAATGCACTGTATTTCAGAACCTGGATTATTACTAACAACATTGTTTAGAGCTAATATAGCTGACATTAAGTTGTTCTTTTCTTCAACAGACATGCTTTCATAAGGAGCTTTAATTTTAATGTAATCCAACAGGTCAATAATAAATTCTTTTGGCTGCTCAATCTGATACGATGGCTGGGCATTATATACTCTAATGAAGATGTTACCTATGATTAATTCAGATGAATGGCTTGAAAAACAGAATTCTTTCATCTCAACAAGGTCAAATTCTTTAGAATATTTTTTGGATTCAAGAAATTCCATGAGTTCTGCTCTAGTAGAATTGTCCCAGATAAGGTATGGAGTTTCACTGTTGCAAGTAAGTAGTTTCAAAATTGTGTGAGGTTGCTCTTGATACAGAGCATTTGTTACATACGGAGTCAGAATCTTTTCTAAGCCAGATTTTACTTTGTTTCTATGAGTATTATCAGCATTGTCTCCAGTAGCATTGGTGAGAGTTGCAAGGCATGCAACAGATATTTTAGCTAACTCATTCATTGCTTCTTGTTGATTCTGTTCCTGGGTTCTTTCGATACCACATTCTTCTAAAGTGAAATCATAAGAAAACATAAAACTGATCAGATACCATAGAACACCTGAACTTACTAAATATTCTTGTATCTTTGATTCAAAAGATAGACAACTTATACATTCGACTGCTGAGCAACATAACCTGACTAAATTCTTAAAATGGAGAATTCTAATGAGGTCGGCTACAAGTTGAGGCATGTCCACAAATGCCTTGAGGCAATTGTTGAAGGAGGAACCAATAGAAAAACAGTGGGTTGAATGAAGGCAAACCAAGGCAAGTGGGTCGCTATCTTTAGTCGACTCTGATAAGACTGATACACATCGGCCAAATGCAGCAAGAACTGCTTGAAACCCATTTTCCCTATTCAATTCCTCAGCATTTAATGCCGAACATTTTACTGAGTAATATACTAATTCCACTGCAGCAGGTAGAAGCAGTATTTTTTTAGAAAATAGTGCATCATCAGTCATCTCTAATTCTATTGTCTTTACAAGTTGATAATACCCAGCATATTTATATGGTTTCAATTTTTCGGAATATCTTTTAAAAAGTATTGTCTGTGTTTTGAGAATCAAAAGTATATTGTTTGTGTTTATATCAATATCAGCCCATGAGCTTTTACTGCATAGAAATTCATAAGCTTTGTTAACCATTTCGAATTTTTCTCGTCCTTCAACATTTTTATCAGGATGGTATTTCTGCGCTAGACGATAGTAAGCTTTCCTCAAAGTCTGCTCTTCATGGTGCTGACTAGGCGGTATTTCAAGTGCTGCATAAGCTTCTTCTACTGACATAACCGGGGGCTTTCTTTCTACCTCACCTTTCCAAGCTTCCAGGACATCACGCATCACATTAACAGGATCATTAATTGGCCAATCAGGAAATCTGCTTTCATCACACAGATGTCTCAGGTAGAAAATGTTACAGAAAAGTTCCCTCTCCAACTGCGGATATCTTACAATAGGTATACCAGCATACTGATACTGTGCTCTATTATTGACTCGGAGTCTCGGACTGAAATCTGCAAGATGGGAAGCAATTTTCTCGATAAGCAATCTCCTCATTTCCGAGTTCCAAATAGCTTCAGGCGTGTCAAACTCTCCAAGAAATATGTGAGCAAATTTTTCAGCTCCATGATTCTCAAGGTAGTGAACCATGGCTTCAGGAAGAAGCTGACCCAGAATGCTGCGTTGCATAAGTTCATTTAACTGACTACCATCACCTCTAAAAGCCTGTTTAGTATGAGTAAGCTGTAAAAATTTGGCTATAGGAAGGACATTGGACCCGGTATACATCAAAATAAAGTAGAAAACTCCAGTTAAATATAATTTGGGAGTAAGCACATTATCCTTTACAATGAAGCACAATAAAGAAGCTACTTTTTCTACAATGACAGGCTCAAAAGTTAAAAGCAATTGGACAATATGTGGCAAGCAATTTGTACTTGAAAGAAGCTGTTTAAGTTTGCTCATAGGCCATATCAGAGCATCATGTTCGTTTCTACTAGGATAATATTCAGACATTCTTAACAAGATATTGAGAATAAGTATAGCCAAGTCACTTTCATTCATTGTAGAACTTCCTCTGGCTATACAGGACCACTTTATTTGAGGCACTGTTTGAATAGACTGCCAAGTATCCATACCTTGAGCCCAACATTTAGACTTAGGAGCTAAACGACCTCCTTGTATTAATCCCTGGAGCTCTTTGAATGTAATCGGTCCGACTCTATTATCTGCACTGACACAGTAGTGCCACTCTTTTTCTTCTTCTCTCTTCATGTCTCCAGCTTCAATCACATTACTTTGAGTAGGGACAACAGCTCTAGACGTGTGTAAGTGAGCAAGTGTCATTAATTCAACCAGTACACTGACACCGTTGCTATCTAATATCTGCTTAACGTTGTCTTTGTTCATTGAAAGTCTATGCATAAAATAAATAAGTTTATCTCTTTCTAACTTATCGTATGTTTTGTCCAGCATACCAACTATAAATTTTGTATCAGAAAAATAGCCGATTTGTTCATAGAAACTACCATATACAATGGCCAATGCTTGAAGGCACATGCACTTCATTTCTGTAGAAGTAGGCAAAAGGAACCTGTGATATAAATTGTTAAAAAATGTTGGTGAAATGTTCCAAAGAGATTCTGGTGCTTCTTGTTTGTCCAAGAGAATTTTTATATAATATCCATCAATGCAAAGCTGTTCTTTGAGACTTGGATATGAAACCTCAAATTCAGCATAATTCCAAGCGATCAGGTTTCCTGAGGACAATTCTCTATCGGATTCAAAAGCCCTTACTTCTTTGTCGAGAGCCAATCTTAACTCTTCACGTGTTTGATGATTCCAAATTAAATTAGCTAGAGAATGATTGCGATGAAAATTATGATAAAATAGAGGCCAGTTTGCCGATGATTTAATTCTCTGACGGCTTTTTCTAAGAACTACAGGGGCCAATCTGATTTTATCTTGACGTTTCTTATCGTAACCTAATTGGGCTCCCCAATGAACAAGGATATCTTCAAATTGTTTTTCAATAACTTTAAGCTGTTTTTCTATCATAATTATTTGAGGATTACGCTGGTTTTTATTAGCATGCACCTGAGCGAGCTTGAGATTGTCTCTGACTTCAAGTTCTAGATCATCATCAGTTGGAACACTATCAGTGCTTTCCAAGAAAGCTAATAAACCCTTAGGAAATATTCTATTAAGAAGAAATGAAGCATTTTCATGATCGGTAAGCCAAAGAGCTACCAGCTGTTGAGATATCTTACACTGAGCTAGGGAGTGCCTGTTTTCTCTTGGTGTGTAAAGAGAGGATATAAGATGCCTAGGAAGTGCTCCTTCAGTCAAAGCTAGCTCTTGCATCTGAGACGAAATCTCAAGTTCTCCTTCTTCGATAATAGCTCGCATAACCATACTAGCTCCCTTAACAATTGTTACACAAGGGTGCTGGAAAAGTTTAAATAGATACCTACCTCGTTTAGCAACATTTTCTAACAGAGAATCAAAATTTTTGCCTTCTGTTGTTTCACTATATGGAAGGCAGAGGCAGAAAGTCAGCAAATCTAACATTGAGGATACTACAAGAGCACCTGTCCCTGAACTTACATAATGAACCCACATATCTAACAGGCTGCTGAGAAAACTGCTGTTAAAAAGCAAAGAAGATTTATTGAGCTGCTCCTGTTTAAGATCATAATCGTCATGCATTGGGTGCATTAAAGCACAAATCATGTCAATAGCTGCATGATTTATAGGTTCACTATTTTTTTTTAAACTCTTAACTACCAGAGTTCCTAATCCCTCTCGTAAGCCATTAACTTGAGTAAAAGAAGCAAATCCAACTTTTGAAGCAAACAACCTGCGTAATATTTGAAAAAGAGCTTCAATTTCTTCTTCACACAAAGAACTAGGATCGTAGTCTAGTTCTTTTTGTTTAGTGAGAATAGAGATTAGAGCTTCCAATATAGGCTTCTCTTTGTTCTCCTTAAAAAGTCCTTCCTGAGTAACAGAGTGTTTCAAACCACTGTAGGGAACATTACAATTAAACCTTTCAATAAATTCACTCATAATTTTTTTACCTGATGCGTGTCTGATAAGTCTAAGGTGAATAGTTTCTACTTCTTCTTCGGGAGGTTGATGATAGGGCCCAAATCGCTTACCTCTGTTAGTCGGACGAATTTTTACATGGACATCTCTGTTTCCAGCAGCACGTGCAGCTTCAAACAAAGTAGCGAGAAGTGAATCCCTACTAGCAGCTTGATAAGAACGTACACTTCCATCCTGGTACTCTATGGAGAAGTGCCTAGGGTCTTCTAGATTTCTTATGATGCAGAATATACTGCCAAGAGACCTTGCTGTAACGATGTGATATGTTTCTGGGTCTCTCTCAAGTATGCACTTGTGAGAAAGGCAGAGTAACCTCTGAGTACCGACCTTGTGCCTTAAACTACCTACTTTATCCACAGTAAACTCAATGAAAGATGTGGTAACTTCATCACTACTAAATTCCCCCAATCTTACGTTGCTAAATTCTTCCAAACAATAACTGGCTGGGCTTATTTTGACATCAATCGATAAATGGGTATAGGAAAATTTCTTTATCTTCTGTTTAACATCTTCCCTATTACCACAGATGAACAAATGTTTCCGAGAGAAAGGAAAACATGATATCACAAATCCTCCTGGGACGTCTGACACATCTGATATGTTTTCAATATCTTTGTAAGCGTATGTAGCTAAGAGACTACCTGTTGTATCGAGTTGATCGATAGATACTGCAGTGATAGCTAGAAGAACGGGGAGCCTGGTACCTGACCAGTGTAATTTATGAGCTTCGTATCTAAGAATCTCGATGCTGTTGTCTGGAAATTTCTCTTTGAATTTATAAGCGTAAGTTATCAGCTCTGTCCTGTGTTCACTGGAGAATATCATGGAATCTGTTTTTTTCGATTTGTCCTTCTTAAAAGAAAAGGTGAACCTGTTATCAGGTCCTGAGGGCTTGAGAGCAATGACATCGTTATAAGACCAAGTATTGGTTACCTCCAGATTATCCGGATCGTACGTAGATATACCGACACTACCGAGGGAAAATATCCTCTTGTATTTACCTCGCCAAGCCGAGTGTTTAGTGACATAATAACAAATATTATCGCTGTTATCGGCCAACGGCATCATGATGTCAACATAAAGCACTGCAGCATAATTAAACACTGGAAAATAAACTAATTATCTAGCTAAACTTATCCTAAAAACAATTTTTAATAATAAATAAAATAAATGCACTTTTTAACTCGAATTAAATCTTACATATTTACTCTTGACACGAACAAAAACCACGAAAAGTATAGATTATTTTGATAACCAAGATATTACCTCATCGGTCGAATTTTGAGGGGGGGCTCTTTTAAACGTGATAATTGCATTAAAGCAAATAACAGACTCTAATTTTACAGTGGTAACATCGTATAATGTTGTGTTTTTGCTTATTGTGTTATGATAGTATTGTTTAATAAGTCAAAAGACGATAAAAAGTTTGCAGTCAAAAGATTTGTTGCATAAAAAGTCGATAAATGATTTTTTTTTTTTCTCTCTCAACATTCCCCCCAAGAATTTTTGCTTTTCAATTAACTTTATCAGTCTGTTCCGTGGCCACGCTAAATATCAAAATAGTCAAATAAGAAATTGCTGAATCGACCATTGAAGAATAAAATCAACTTTATTTATTTTGTCTGTTTGCGGCGCAACTAACATTCGTATTTGTTTCTATAAAAAAAAAAAAAAAAATTATCTAGGAAGCCAGTTACTACTATGGGCAATATATATCTGTTCTATAAATATAGAGGCCATCTGTAATCTGTAAAACACAGCTTGGTGTTACAATACATCACAGATATTAAATATACAATAAATGATTAATTATTATGAACCAGTTTAAGATGAAAAGTTTATTATATTGATTATATGGGTTTAATGAAACTAGTAAATGTCTATAAAAATAAATTTATTTTATTTAGTATAACCTCATAGACATTCAATGTATTTTCAGTACACAATACATACATACTATTTCCCATCAATATTATAATAATAAATCCTACCTATGTAGGGGCCAGTTACATATTAGTCAGTCCTATGGGCATGGAAAGAAATCCTTAGGACATACTATTATAGGGGCCAATTTTACTAACTCTAACCAGTAATGCCGATTTTATTTTTTTAATTTGAATCTTCATTTCATTATACAGTATTTTAATGACAAACTTTAATTTTGGTAAAAAAAGAAAAATTGTTGGTCCAATTACTAGTAAAGTTACTAAAAGAAATAAATTAAACTAGGCACCGGCATCATGTAGCTCTACCATTGAAATGAGAGTAATGCAATAAATATATTGAATATTAAGCAAATAGTTGATCATGAAGAGTTGATAGTTAAAGAGCAAAGTTTTTTTTTTGTTAAAAGATTTTGAATGGAGAGGGAGGGCCTAGCCTTTCTACTAAACTCACAGGCATCAGATATCTCCTTTTCAATATGATAAAATATATCGCTAAGCTACACAAAAACTTCTGCTTGTATCAAGGAGAAATTTTACATGCATGTTTCAATAGTGCATTTGATGATTTATAAGAAGTTTCATTAAATTCGACCCACATCATAAGATATTGGTAATATTTTTAAATCCCTCTAAACTAATTTAACTCCTTAAATCGTTTAGATCCGATTATACAATCTTTATTACTTTATAGCGGTCTTGCTGTTGGTTTTAATAAAAAAAAAGTGTCTTTTCAAATATGATGATATTAGATTTTTTCCCCCTTTCCTAAAATTCAAATTTTTAGAAGCTTGAGAGTGTTGTTCATGAACGTTTGGACAGGTATTGCTGTCTAACAAACTTATCCTGAGCATTGGTTGACGGAACCTGTAGGCCAAATTTAAACTAAACGGTCAAGTTTTTGTGACATGTGTCTGACAGACAGACAGGATGGATATTTTGTTGATTGTAAGAACTTCGCGTACAATCACTTCAATGAATGCTCACATTACAATATTTAAATTTAAAAATCATTACTGGTGCAGTGGCTCTTTCTCTATTAATCATCATTTTAGACCTACTTCAATAAACTAGGTAAAGATATTCTCTGTTATGATTTTAGCAGTGCGGGCTCAAGAGATATAACCCAGGCCTCCCTGCCTAGGCTAGTGCTATTTTAATTTATAGTTGCATAAAGCCTTGTTAGCCTGTGGCTTGGCGAGCCAGCACTGAAGTTTGTCAGACCACACGCCATAGTAACACAAAGACTTGTTATTACTCAGGGTAGGTCGGCCATTCCTGTGCGTAGTCTCTACCCCTCCAAAATCAAAGGCTTGGGGCTTGACGGATGACAAGCCTCAGTATGGCTCAAATACCTGTTATCACAATCTGTTGTGGTTTGTAACAGTTTCTTTCTTTTCTTTTCTTTTTTTTATCACAAACACACTGAAATCACAACACTATACTTACTAGCTTGGCTCTTTAGACTTGTGGCCGTTCGAGACTTGCCTTTCCACGCCATGGAAACAGCTGAGGTTGGAATTCAACAGGCTCACAACAGACCAGATGACTTTGAGTAGACTTGCCAAGCCACAGGCCATGGGAACAAGAGAAGATGGATAATTTTATTTGAACAAAAACCCTTTACTAATAATCCTGTTCAACATAAAATTTATAATAGGTATATTGAAAAATTGGATTACTAAGTTTTTTTTTAATTATTAGTAAAGTTACTAATTTATCCTAATTAAAAAAAAAAAAAAAATGAAATGAAATGTGAAACAGAATAATTTCATTTTATAATTAGTTGAGATGTATTTTTATTTTTTAATACATATACTTAAAACTTTTTTGAGTTCCTTTATTTAAGATAAAAAAAGGAATAATAAATACAAACAATCAAAGTAATAAGTAGTATCATATAAGAAACATTTTATTTAAAAAAAATATACAATAAAATGATAGTGTAAAAAATTAGGAAAAATGAACTTTGGAACAGCTTTCCTCTTAGTTCAATATCATATAGTGATGTTAGTTATTGAATTACTCAATATAGAATAATTTAATAAAGTTGGAAATGGTATATAATGTGTCGTTGAACTAAAAATAGTCTATATAAACACTTTTCTACAGCCAAAAAATAATATATCTAGATCTTCCGAAAGAAGTCCATGGTAAAACTGAAGAATACGGTGCTGTGAGGGGAAGAGCTCAGAAAAGTGTGCGGGCCTTACTGGAATATATTATTTTGACCAAGGGATATTAACTCTCCTATGTACAAATCATGCATATTATATAATATAATCACTCAAATATATAAATCATACAAATGTACTGTTTGACAAAAGGATATAATCTCTTGCTGCCAAGCGATTCTCAACCGCACCGTCTTCTTCAGTTTAGCCGAAGTCCATGTGAGGGATTTTGTGAATCATTCTTATGGATCATTCTCAAGGGAGTTGCTCATAATGAGAGACATGTAATGGGTTAGAAACATTGGAATTCACAAAATCTCTGATGTAGTCTTATCTAGAAGATCTAGATTTGTAAGGTTATAGTGTTAATTAGTAGAGCTATATCCACATAAGTTATAGGTCAACTGGAAAATCTGAGTTTTAGAATGAATTTAATTTTCATTTAAATGTTGTTACCTATTACAGATTAACTATTGTAGAGAATAAGAAAATATACTCATCTATCCATTTAAATAGATTTTTTTTAAATGAAAAAAACTATGTGGATCTGAGGATTAATTCCAATTTTAAAAGCCAGAAAAAAGGATCAACACGTTAGAACTCTGACAGGTAGAAAACCCCACATATTTTGACATTTTATAGCCCTTTTACCATTGTGTGTACACTCAAATCCTGGTGACAGTAAATAAAGTGAGCAGTCTTTTAATTTAAGATGTAATAAGGTCTACCCTATGTGAAATCTATGCTATAAAATATATTTCTAAAAAAAGTCATCTAATCAAGTATATCAAGAATAATAGGTTTTCCAATATAGCTAGTAAAATGCACTTTCATATCACAATTGAGTTGCTGTATTCTACGTTGGCTGGATCTAAGAATATCATTGATTTTCTCTTTAAGTTGAGGGTTCTTCTTGACTTCTTTACGTTTAGCTTGAATCTCTGTAGCAGTCATACCGAAAACTTTGTCCAAAGCTTCAGATGAAAAGTCTACTTCCATTTCAACTCCTCTCATCTTTACAATAGCCGACATAGTCCATTTATTCTCTGTTATGCTTAGTTTTTGAGAAATGTTTTCCACTGAGCCTCGAACTGTTTGAGTACAAGGGTATTTTTTTGGTGGAAACGTGAGGACCTCAGTTGTTGATTGTTTTTCTTGCTTAGACAGCACCACATTACTTCCTCTATCAATCTTGACAGAATCACTAGATTTATTCACATTACTGTGCAAGGTGGTGCTTGGAGCCTCATGAGTAACTTTTTTAGAATTGTCTTTTTGGAAAATGGATGTATACGTATCATTCTTTGATTTACTATCAGATTCCATAAAACTGGAATACGACTCTTCTAGCTGAGCTCTAAGATCACTGTCACTTGATTTTGTTATTGAAGCGGACTTTGATAATTTACTATTATTTTTGTTTTTGTTCTCAGGACTTTTATCTCTTTTCCTTGGAAAATTTGAACTGTTAGCAGGTGCATCCTTGTCTGAATTGGTATTTTTATTTTGAAAGAAATTACTGAGCGATGTCTGTTTAATGTGTGGAGGAGTTTTATTAGTTTTTACAGTTTGTTCTGCTAACGAAGCTGTTTCAGCCGCCATCAAAGCAAATTCTTCATCATCTTCAAGCTCTAATGAAGAACTATCGAATGATTGATTTCGATCATTATTTGTTCGGTTATTTCCTGTAACTGTGGATCTAAATGTACTTTCATTATTTGAAACAGTCTTAGGAGGGGTTGAATGAGAACTTAGTACAGATTGACTAAATGTGTTAATATTGCGATTAGTAGACGCTGAACTAGAATTTGTCATAGGCCTTATTGTATTTTGAGAAAAAGAACTTCTATTGGAGTTAGAATAGGTAGCTGAATTTGTACTAGTAGTCTGAGCATATTCAAAGTCATCAGGGATTTGTAAAAATGCTTCTGCGTCGTCTTCAGGAATGTCTAACAGTGTCTGCTGCTGATTAGGGTTACCATTTCGATTCGAATCAAGTGTGTTGTAGGGATCAGGATTTTCAGGTTGTTTCAATGCTCGTGCCAGAAGATTTTCAGTGGCGTTAGGTATGTGAAGAGTGTCAACTTCACCTCCCAATACGTCAATGTTTTCACTTTTCAAAAATAAAACACCTTTACGACATTCGATAGGGCCGCTGAGTATAGCTTTAACACCGGGAACAAAAGGTTCAACTAGTTTACGAATTAACTTGTCTTCGAATCCTAATAAAGTAACAACGCCATCTGTAATTTCTAATTTTAATGTTCTATTTGATTGAACTTCATTAGACCCTTTTTCTTTTTCCGAATCGACACTTAAATTATCTTCTGATGCTGGACGTCTTATCTTCTGAAGTTGTTTATAAAAAGATTCTCCTATGTTAATAGCGTAATTTATTTGTACAGCATATTTACCTGGCAGGATTAATTTCACAGCTGTCTTACAGTTGTTAGGTAATGTGGGGGCAGAGATGTCTCTCAGATCTGCTAGTTTCCATTGACTGAATACAAATTCCTTTAATTGATTAGGTGTACAATTAGAGTTGATTTCTCTGAAACAGCCTATTGAGCCTCTTAACCACTGGTTCTGAGATGGGATCAAAATGTTTTTCGCCTTTAAAAAGTTACAAACGTCTAAAATAGCATTTTCAACCATCGGTAAGGGTTGTTATCATTAAATTTAGGTCACGAAATAAATTAATTACAGCTCACAGCTTTATAAAACCAGAATTACTTAAAATTAACAAATAATGAAAAAAATAAAATAAATAAAATAAAACAATCGAATATTTCTTAAAAAATAAAGTTAAATTTACAAAACAAAACCATTCTCACTATTCATTCTTCTTATTTTTCTTTCTTTACTTTAAATGTGATAAGAAATTGCCGCCATAAGATAATGGAGAAGTGTTGTATTTTTTTATTTATAAAAATGTACGACTCAAGTCAGCAAAATTAAACATAACAGCAGTTTTTAAAGTTCTATTTCGCTGATTTGTTATTAAAATCAGGCAGAAAAATAATTGAAACAAACAGGAGAGATACGAATTTGCAGGTCAGGCCAATCAGCAAAGTACTTTGTAGGTCAATCAGCAAAGTAATATATGTACTGCTGGTCGTAGTATGAATTTGCAGGTCAGATAAAAGCTTGCAGGTTGGGTAGAAATAATAGGTTTAGAGAGCTGAAACTCAGTAATTATATAAAACTAATCAAGCGCTATATAATTAATAAACTTTAGTT
>KZ651143.1:638988-659302 GCA_001010745.2 Gerris buenoi | reverse complement strand
GTACACAGGTGGAGGGACACTGGAGGGAGAAGAGATAAGATAAGCACATAGGAAGTAGAGGTACGAAGGGTAGGGGTAAGGTACCAAAAAGAGGGGGGAGAACGGAGAAGCTGCTTCAAGGCTACGTATAGCAAACACCCAACAATGATTTCGCAGAATATAAATTAATTAATCTGCTAAATCACAACTGTAAAGTCACAAATAAAACAGGCAATATCTGTCATAATATTACCAAGAATATTACATATTTTAAAATCAAAGTTAATTTTTTCTCATCTGTTTATTTGAAAATATGGACAAATAATGTATTTTTTTAAACAAGTACATTGACTTTCACTACTTTGGCCATTATATTTATATAAAATAATTTTTTTTATAATAAAAAAAAGTAGTTAAAGTATAATAAACCTCGCGGGCCAGAAAAATGATCTAGGCGGGCCGCGGGTTGGCCACCCCTGACTTAGAGAATGAAGAAATAAGTAAGTTGTATCATTATTTCCACATGCTTCTATGGTTTGGATTTTGGCCAAAGCAAATAAGGTTAAAATACCAAATAAATTAATATTAAGTTATTATCTGAAGTGCCCACATGTGCACTCTAGTTAGATATTATTTTCAGTGTATGAAAATTGTTGAAAGTGTTACCTGTCTGAAAACTTCTTTCCACAAGCCGGGCAGTCGAAAGGACGTTCTCCAGTGTGCAGACGTAGATGGCCCTTGAGAACCCATGGTCTATTGAAACTCTTGTAGCACACAGGGCAGGTGTTTCTCTTCGGTCCACCCCTGATGTGGCTGACTTCTCTAGCTTGCCTAAGCACTTCTTGACTTAATTCCCTCCCTATACACTGTTCTAGGTTGATTCTCATCTTTATTGGAACTGTTTGAAAAACAACAGGCTTGTCCTTCAGTCTTACCTTCATCTCGGAGCTCGACTCTCCTTCAGAACTCTCTTCCATTTTAATTCTGCAGTCCATAGGATCGAAATCTTTACTTCCTAAGATATCATGAAGGCTTTCGTCCATATGATCACCATCGTCTTTCATGAACTCCTCTAAACTGATAATTCTGTTCGGGCCTTTTTCCATCGTTTCGTCATCTGCAGGTTTAATTATATCAGAAGAAGAACTAGGTAATTCGTTTTCTTTTGAACAATTACTATAATCTGAGCAAGTACCGTTAGCTTTCTGAGGTATGAATTCTGACGGTATTTTAACAGACATTTTGGGCGAGCTCTTTTGATTCAAAAACTTAGCCATGTTCATTGGCTCTTTGAACATTTGTTTTAAATGAGCTGGGATTTGAACTTTTCTCAGGGTCTTTTCTAAGCCGTCGCCGCTAGGTTTTGGTTGCTGAGGTTTTGGTGAATTGCCAGCAAACACGTCTAATTGTTTTGCTGATCCCATAATCTTATTCATTTCTGTGCACTGCTTTGTCAGATTTAAACTTCCTTGCATAAGATTAGGATTCATTTTCTGGCTCTGATCTTCTAACATAGGTCTCGAATTACAAGCCCCGTTTTTACCTTGATAATTTAAATGATTGTTGCCGTTTCTCAATATAATTGGAAATTTCCCACTGTCCTGAGCATTGTTAGAACTTTTCGGCTGCACAACAATTTTGTCGATGAATCCTTGGTACTTATCGGAGTAAGTGATTTCGACTCTACAGTTTTCAAAAATATCTACTCTTCTGTTTCTCGGAAAGGTGACTGGTTTTTCTAAAGGCCTCTGTTTAACAATATTTTTATCTAGGTTTGATCCACTTGGGCCCGCAACGCAGTTCTCTAATTCTCTCGCCTGAATATGACTATTTTCGTTTATTCTATGTCCACTAGGTTTCTGATTACCGCTGCCTAAAAACATCCTTTGTCTTTTACTTGGACTGTTTCCTATTTCCAGATATTCACTTAAGACATGATCACTTATACTCTCTGCTGTGCTCCATTTAACATTAGATGAATCGGTATTGCTTACTCCTTCAGTAGCAGAGTCGCTGTCGTTTCCTTTCCTTTCGGGAGAAATCAATCCAAGTTTTTCTGCCGTTTCCCTACTGGTGCTCATGATATCTTCGCTGCAGCCCATATCCATGCCTAGATTACCCAAATCATCAGTGCTGAAAACTCCTGGAAGGGTGTCTTCAACAAAGTGCTCGAAGCTATCTCTTCTAGTAAAGTCGTCGACTTTTAAGCCGTAACTCCCGCAGTCAAAGTGAGAAGCAAAACTAGAAATTTGAGACTCTTCTTTGATTTTCACGTCGGCATCACTAAGGCCTAAGTCGTCGAAACTATTGACCGGTGTACATAAATCAGCCGTGTTCGTGATATCTCTCAGTGGTTCTCTGTAAGGAAGAATGGAGTTTTCTCTTCTATCTGGAGTACAGTTAAGTGAAGACTCCACTAATGCCGTGGGTTCTAACGAAGGACTAGTGTTCTGCAAATTATCAGAAGGAAAACCGATTTCTCCGGTTATGTATTCATCCGATAAATCTGGCATGTCGGGTGCGATTTTACTATTTCTTCTTGAGCTGTCACTGTTGTTCATAGACGAATTCATTACATTTAGCCTTGAGGAATTGTCTCTTCTGTAAGACATTTCTAAACCAAATCTCTTGAGGTCCGAATCTGTTAATCGTTCTGATGTTCGACTATGATTTTGGCCTAGCAAATCACTTTCTGTAAATTTACAGTGTGCGTTTCCTACCAAATCAGGGTCGAGCAAGCATTCCATCATCATTTGACCGCCAATATTTTACAATAATTCTGAAACAATATACACACTGTTTAAATCAAATGTTTTACCAACTAGAAACAGTATACAAACAGGGTGGAAGTAATAATAGAAAATATAAATAATGAATCTGCCGAGGAGAAGGGGACACAAGACACAATGACACAAAATAAAAAAACCTTTGCTATTCGTGGTAAATTAAAAGTTAAAAATGCTCTTCCAGTGGTTGAATCAAATAATAAAAATAGTAATTGGTACTATATAAATTAAAATTGATTCATTGGGGGGAGGGGGGGATAAGGGGGCGAAAAAATAAGTGGAGGAGAGAACTCTGAGGCCATCAAGATGTTCTTGCTTGTGAAATTATCAAATTTAATTTATTTTATTTATTTATTTTTTATTTATCAAATTTAAAAAAAAATACATTTAAAATAACAGCCCGCAGCGAAGCACGGGAATCCAGCAAGTATAGTTATAGTTGTTTCGCAATCAGTGTTTTATTTATTAGTATTTGACAAAAATGAGCTATTTGTGTAAGAAGTTTGGCACTTTTATAGAAAAGGTCCCCATTTTTTTTAATCAAATATACTTTTGGACAACCGAGTACACACTTTTTTTTTTTTTTATAAAAGTGTGATATTCCTTAGTCTCAAAGCATATTGGACTGAATATCCCTTTGCCTTAATAGGTAGTTAGACTAAGGGATATAAACACTCCTGTATATTTCCTTTAAAAAAGGGGGCCCCGCTATTATTTAAAACATTTCCTCTTCGCAAACATTCCTTTTGCACTTGGCCATTGTTTTGATTATCAATATTGCTGTTGAAAAAATATGATTTGCAAATTTATACTTAAAGATTTTCGACAAAAAAATAGAAAGCCTTGGTCAGCGTTTTACTAAAAGCAACAAATCATTTACAGCTGTTTCGGAAAAAATGCGAAGTATAGGTAAATGCTATTGTTTTAAGATGAGGTCAACATCTTTTTTCCTCTCTTTTGTGGAGCGATTTGGGACACCATCATTCTCCCTAACGTCACAAATCCAACAAAAAATTACTTTTCATTGTTTTGATAAAGGCTTGGATGATGGCTATTAATTTGAAAAAAATGTGATTTCCCCCATCCTTAATCTCGTTGTCCCATAGAATCTCATTTTTCTAAGGTTCATATCTTTTAATACTCAGCTTGCTGAGATGTTGGTATATGTAATAACTGGTTCATTATGTCACAGTCAAGTCAAATAAATTAAGACAGAATATATGACAGTAAAAGATGCAAGTCGAAATTATTTATTAACCAGTGTATTTCAATCTACCTAACATCATTTCCACAGGCATGTATCCATCCAACACTTAGCCCAGTAGCCTCAAAAACACTTTGATATTAAAATAAATATATTAAACTCTGTACTTACTTTGTAAAAAAGCAGGCAGTATTGAAAATTGACTTAAAGTATAACCAGTTAATATTCTTGTTTATAAAAAAAGAAGTTATTTTTTTAGAACAAAAATAATACAGCGATCACTTGAGCAAAGTTTTTTTTTTTGACAGATAGCGTAAACAAACTAAATTCTTTTTTATATTTGATTTTTTAAATCAAAACAGGTGATTTATTTACATCATTGTTGATAAATTACTGATAAAATATCTCTAAAATTGATTTAATAAAAAAAGCCAACTAATGATTGTATTTATGCCCCCTCATAAAAAAAAAAAAAATCGCCGAACCCCTTCCCTTCAAGGTAACCAATTTTTACAACTAATTTCAATCGTAAATTTATATTATTTTTATAGTTCATTATTATAGTAATTGATAATTTTTTTATTTAAATATTTCGACAATAACGGTTTGAATAATAAATCAATAAAATCCAAACTTTTTGTGTTGTTAAGATTCCTGCACTGTTAAGAAAGGTTATGTATAATTATCGAGGTTATCAAAAATAACCTTACTTTGCTTTTAGATAATTTTTCATAATATTATTGTTTTTATTCAAGACATAGATATAAAAGTTTTAAAATTCAGGTAAATAATAATTATTTTAAATATGTGAATTTCAGTTCTTATTCTCTAGATACGGCTGTCCGATAAAGAAATTGTCTCATGTTAGAAGCCTTGTATCGTATTGTTTCCAAGCGATTTTAGATTAATAAACTGGTTCAATGGTTTTCAAATTCATTTTATTTATCATTAAAATAATTGGTAGTTAAGTGCAATCTTATAGAATTGTGTTAAGTATTGTGTATGTTGCTAGTGAGTATTAATTTAACGTTTCGAATCTATTTGTAAACAGATCGATGTTAAAACTGTGCGTCTTTGATAGTTCGTTAAAACATTACGGTTAATTTAACAAGAACTTAAATAATTACCAAGCTTTTTTTTCCTGCAAAAAAATATTGTATCTAATTATTTTGTTGCCCATTTATTTTGATTATTATATATTTGCTGTTAAAATTTTTTATTTAAATAATTTTGTCATATTCAATTCCACCGCGAAATTTTCATCAAATTCTGTACTAAGATACATTACTCAACTATTGATTTATAAACATTTAGAATCTGACCTTGAGCTGACACCTTATTGAATCAATGCCTATATTTGCAATTTTTGTTAAACTTTATTTTTATTATTCTTGAGTAATATTTCAAAAGTAAAGTGCATTGATAAGGGGTAATAATTGGAAATGATCAGTAGATAAAACTGTTAGAAAATAATTTTATTTTATGATATTTAATTATTAATAAACAGTTTACTGAAAATATCTCATTGTATATTTTCTTTCTCTTATCACACTTATTCTTAATTGTTGTTAACTATTGTGATAAAGTTTGAAAGGTCATAAGTTCTTATCATTTTGATTCAAATCGATGTGAATACTTTAAATTGAATAATGAATTATTAAATATGATTTTTCTTCCCTGTAGAAGACAAACATTTCTTGAAAGCGAAATTTAAAATATTAAGTATTTGTTTACTTCGGCTTATTATCTACGTTGATGATCGCTTCGAGTTGGCATATATCGTTGCATGTCCCTCTGTCCTGTAATGAGCTTATGTTGAACGAGACGTATAAGAAACCACATCTGTCTTTATTCTTTTCCCCAAGTTGTTAAATCAAACTTATCAAAGACCTTCTCCGTAAGGCTTCTCGAAACATCCATACATACTACATACCTATTATAGGATCTGTGTAGGATTACCACATAGGCTGAGAAGGCACCTTCCTTCTAGGTATAGGGGCACGACGCAAGAACGCCTCTTTTTTAATCTTGTTTATATATTTTAGTGTTGTAAATAATTTTGTCCAATAATATGTACATGGCGCATTTATTATTTAGTTCCATACACTTAACACCAAACATTTTTCCTGTAAAATACCATAAAATTATTGAGACCTACATTGATTTCCTATTAGGACCAAAAATAATTCTGAATTATTATTATTTTACACAATTTGTGTTAGTGAGAGACACCAAGGGATGTGCCATGCAAGCGCGGAACATAGGAACTGTTCCAACATCAAACACTATGTCAAACATATGTTGGCTCGGCTTACGTCATTTCCTGCATCATTTCGTCTCGTCCAACTCATCAGGGGCCCGACGATGCCCACCAGCCAAGCCAAAATCTTTTTGACGTAATGTCTGATGTTGGAACAGTTCCTATGTGTCGTGCTTGCGTGGCACATCCCTTGGTGTCTCTCACTAACACAAATGGTGAACCTATTGCAGTGTGCAAAATCACGGTATCATATTGCTGATGTGTTTTGCCAGCCAAGCAAGTAAGGAGGTATGAGAGCACACTCGTCTCTGATAAGCCCTATAATCTGATCTTCTTGATCTGGTATAAGTCCAGAGTTGGGTGGGCATCGCCAGGCCCCTGATGAGTCAGACGTGACGAAACAATGCAGGACATGGCGTAAGCCGAGCCAATATTTTTTTTGACGTAATGTCTGATGTTGGAACAGTTACTATGTGTTTCGCTTGCTTGGCACATCCCTTGGTGTCTCTCACTAACACAAATAGTGAACCTATTGCAGTGTGCACATCATGATATCACATATTGCTGATGATATTATTATTTTCTTTACCTTGCTTCAGCATGACAATGTTTGTATGAAATATGTATATGACAGTTAGATTAAGCTCTATGAGTTCTTTTACTTAATGTTCATTATGCATAAAAAAAAGAAAATTTTTAGGTGGTGAACTCACATTGCCTGTAAAACGTATATTTTTACTATAATTTATTATTATGGTTCTTCTACTAATTTTACAGTATTGTCCTTCTTAATGTGCTCTTTTAATTAACCCTTGATCTATGAGTTTGATGCCCATTATTTGCTTCACATGGTTTAAAGCAACATTTTTTATTTTTTTTAAAAAATGGGCAGGTTTAAAGGGATTATGTATTATTTTTATGCTGGTAATGGAATGGAAGATGCCCTCCTAATTATACCTAGATCATCTTGGATTTATTTAAGATTTTTCATAAACTGTAACTTCTAATATTTTTCTTCTGAGTCCTGACTTTGGGTTGTAGTACAAGGGAGAGGGATAAAAAAAATACTGACAGCATTTGCTCTTGATTATATGCAACCGTTTAGCTAACCCCTAAAACGGAGAGGCTATTATTAATGTAGTGGAATATGAGAGTCTGAAGATTTCAATTGCTTAGAGGTCTTCACAGAGTTTAATCTGGCACTGGACAGGCTCTAGAACTAAGAGCCTTCTGCTAGAGGGAGATCTGCCAATTTATACATACCTACGACCACTGTGTGATTATTAGAGTGAAGTATATCTTACTAGAACAGTGGTTTTAGGCAGATGTGATACCTTTTCTTTAAATGATTCCATCACTTAATTCTTTTAGAACTATCATCGTGTGTTGTTTAATTACCAAGCTCTAAATTATCTTATTCTAAGATAATTTTTATTCTGTCTTGCCTCACTATAAAATAATCTTATGAAGTCTGACATCAGTTTTGAATTGTATCTTAAGTTATTCGATGATTTTATAGCTTTCATATTTATGACAAAAAATACAAATCTGTTGTCTGATTCATGCAACAAGTAATTGCAGAGATACATGTTATAAAATATAGCGATGCCTTGCTGATTGATATTATGACAAACGGCTTTATAAAACCTAAATAAAAGTACTGAACTTATAATTGTTTATTTGTACAGATATAATTATTTTATTACAATATTCTTTATTCTGTTTCAGCTGACAGTAGAAGAACATTCATTGTGACATCTTGTGTTGGAGAATTAAAAGCTTGGTACAAATCTCCAACCAAGAACCTACCACCTGTCCTTGACAGCATTTCCCTCATTCCACTTTAATTTTAGGTAAATTTGAAACCAATTTTAACAATTATGTAAGCTTTTGCCGTTTCCCTAAATATTTAGTGTCAAGTTTTGGTGAGTTTTATTGTGGGGAGTCTTTATGAATATAGTTTTTAGTTTCTAGTCAATTTGTGTTTTTTAATCAATGGTAGAGCCAGTCATAATTTTTTTACAGTGGCGGATGGGGGCATCGGGAAGACGGAAAATTTCCTGAAGTGCCGCTAAGCCAATTATAAAAAAGTCCTACAGTACGAAAAAAAAAAAAAAAAAAAAAATCTCATCAATGTGGTGTTTCATCAGTGTGGTGCCAGTGGTACAATGCTACTCATTACATAATATGGCTCCGCTGGAATATTTTCCAGAGCCGGACGCTACCTCCCAATCCGCCTCTGGTTTTTTATGTGGGGAGTCAGCATTCAGGCTCTTATTTAGTCAGTTACCCACCCCAAATTACTTTATTGTGTAAGTAATTTGCAGAATCGAAGCTCAACAAGTTCTTTGTTGTGCTTCGATTCCCAAGTCTTTTAGTAATTAGACTAAGTGATATTTATCATCTTTAGTCACAGAAGAATGATGTTCCTTTTTTTGTCCCAAATTCTTTAGACTAAGTATCCCTTTGTCTTAATTTTTATTCAGACAAAGGAATTCCTTATAGAAGTTGAACAAATATAGTGTTGATAACTAATTTACTATTTGACTTGATTTCACCTAGGGTGGTAAACGGGAAACCTAATAAATGTGTTATGAGAGTCCAATTATTTTCTAACCCTTGTGTTTGCAGTTTCTTGTTAAAAATTTAAATTAAAAAACTAACTAGGTCTTTATAGACCTTAAAATATGCAAGCAATATAATTCCTAATAAGAAAAAAAAGTTTTGGTTATTAGCAGATGGGTTTAATTCACAAGTTAAACAGAAACCGGTGTCACAAGCGGGTGAGACAAACATTATCGTCTCGTCTCTCCCACTCACCCTTAGGGTCAGTATTTCAAAGTTTTGCTAAAGTACTCTCACCTTAGTGTTTCATTTTTATTTCAAAATACTACATTCTCGTGGGCTAAAAAAGTTTTATGTATTTTGTTCGTTCTGAGAAGTAAAATCCTTATGTGTTCAGTGATTTTTGTTTTGTATTAAAAGAAAAAAAAAAGTTTTGGAAATACCTAGTATTTGGTCGGGACCGCAGTATTATTTTGTGTTAGCCGATTTCTTAAGCCCTAACTTATGTGGAACTTTCTTGATTTGATTTTCAGTTGTTTTTAACCTTTTCGGTGTTGAATCATGACCTCTACTTCTGAAGTAGTTATGGAAGAAATGCTGACTGGTCAAGAGAGACTCCGAGAGACAAAACTTAACAGGTTCAAGAAGAAAATGTCTCAGGATCCTAATTACGTCAATAATGCCGGCAACATTATCTTCAAGAAACTTGTCGACGATGTAACTATGGAAATTATAGGTGAGTTTTACCGTGCTCATTCGTTAGGGTACAGTGATTTCTTATATTATCCGTCAGACGATTCTAACGAAGCCAATTTAAGTCACTGTAACGATCAGGAAATCGACAAAAAACCCGAGGATATAAAATGTCCTAATTGTACTAGGGCGATAGGTGCAACTCGCTTTGCACCTCATTTAGACTCGTGTTTAGGCGGAGGGAGTAGAAACAGTAGTAGACTTGCGAATAAACGTATCGCTAGTAATTCCCGTGGTAATATGTACGGTAGTGTTCCAACAGACGATGAAGACGAAGAATGGAACATGTCTAATGAAAAACCTCCTAAACCGAGTAAAAAATCGGAAAACAGTAAGCGGAACAAAAAACATTTAAAATCAAAAAGTACAACTCCGACTAAAACTAATCAAAATTCAACTGTAGACGAATCGAATTCCGCTATAAGTAAAATTAAAACGTTACCTGTTGAAGAACGTTTAGCATTTTTGTCTACCAATTGCGGTGCTAAAGTCGATTCAACGACACTTTGTGTAAAACCTCTCAAATGTAAATCGCATACAGACACAGAGAGAACAGTCACTCGTAAACTTCTCTCTTCGTCTTTGTTGGACGGTGTAGTTAGTGGGAATTTCATCAATATTCAAGACTTAGATCTGCCGTCATTGGACAACGAGATGGAAAACGGTGTGACCCTTTCTCCGGCAGATTCGAGTTCTTCTGTCAGCAGCACCTCATCTTATAAACGCAAGTCTAAATGATTAAGGCGGAAACCTAAACTATAAGTTGATTAAACTCACGCTCATTTTGCTTTTTGTTTCAGCTTTAATACAGAAGTTTTAGTGTCTTGTCTACTTAGTTGTTTGGTCAATACTGCTGTGGGGGTATCTCTAATGGATTATACACTTTTAGACATCTCAGTCTGAAGATATTGTTCTCATATAAACTGAAATAATAATCCACTCAGAATATAATATAAATATAAAATAAATTATTATTGACACTTTGTATTCTTAAGTTAATTTCATCAATTAACTTAAATTTGATATATTATCTTATATGGGGATTAATACCAAGTAGATAACATTCTAGCAACTAGCCTGTAACCAAAGTCTAAATTCCGGTATATCTGATTATTGTCAGAATAGTTGATAGTTTAGGAGTGGACTATTCTTCCTGCTATCAAGGAATATTTTCCACTCGCTCCTCTCACAAACTTAAATTACTAAAAACATCTGTCTAATATCAGATCAACTATAGTGAACAAGATACTAAAACTTTTAACAAGTATTATTCTCTCAGCTCATAACTTTTGCAGCAAATATGTATTTTTATTTATTTTGTATTCAATTGGTTTAAAATATATACATGGAATAATGAGTTTTAATCCTAAATTAATTATTTTAGAACTGTTTTAAAATTATCATTGTAATTGAAGCAATTATTTGAAAATCATAGTCTAGCCTGGATAATTGCGATCTAGGTAGGGGGAATCAATTAAAATTGAAAATGATTAAAAAAGGTGTTTCATTCGACAGTTAAAGGTAAATTGAGTTCTGAAATACCGTAATGTAAGTAAATTATTAAAATTCAGATATTCTTTTATTTTCTTAAAATATTACTTATTGTATTTATTAATTTTTTTATTAAACTATTACCTGAGTATGTGAGTAACTAACAATCTGTGCACTCACAAAATCAATTTTATAATATTGTTACCTAGGATTTCCTACCTGCCTTTTCTTTACGCCTAGAGTGTTGAAAACCTAAAGATATGGATTCTAGAGATTAAATCTAGAGATCCACAAAATTGTTTGCTCAAGATGTTTTTAAGAGTTTTTAATCTATCACATTGAGGTCCCACTTATCCAGGTTCAGGCTGTATTTAAATATTTAGTTGTTAAAATGTATAATTATGACATTTTATTTTATTTTTATATTTGAAAATTAATTCCATTTAAAAAAAGTTATTGTAATTTGTTTAATTTATCATTGCTGAATTATACTAGATTAATAAATATTTATTTTATTATTGAATATTAATGCTAAATTTAATGTGTGAGAGTCACTAAATTATTTTAAAATATTTATTAAATTAAATTAAAATTTGTAATTTTTTCATTGTTGGACTTAAATTTTTTATTGTAATTTAATTATAAAAGTATAAAATTATTTAAAAGATTGAATTTATGTGTTTGAAAGTCTAGGTTTTTCATTTTCATTTCATCCCCATTGCATTGATATTTTCATGACGTAACGGTAAATTTTGGCTATAATTTTATTATTTCCAGTTAGCTTTATCTAAATATTGATATGGATAAAACTTTTATTTTTATATAATAAGTTAATTGACTATTGATTTACTCTAAATCAATCATTAACTAAACACGACTGATTCTTTCTTCTGATAAAAAAATAAGGGAATGTGGTTCATCATCAACGTGTTAAGAAGATAAGATAAGCCTCTGTAAACGTTAATGTCCTTTATTATGGAGCGTTAGTAAAAATAATGAAACTTCCCTACTTTACCGATAAATGAAATTAAAAAAATTGATGTATGGAATATTTTTAAGATATTTCAAATTATTTTTATTTTATCAAGTTGAAGAATTATTTAAGGCTGTGTTTCAATTTTATGACTCTTGTATGTACTAAAATTGATATTGTTTATCCTACCCTTGTTTCAGGGGTTTCCTATCCTCTTATCAGTGTTTATTTTTCTATTTATTTGAGTTTATCTTATTTTTTTTATCATGTATTATTGAACTCTTTTATGTGTTTTTTTCTTATTGGTCTATCTGTGTTTTTCTATTGCTATATCAGTATTCATCTTAACTCTTTATCATTATTTTTCTATTATCTTATCAATGTTTATATTATCTATATCAGTGTTTTATACCCCACCTTTATCAATCCTACCCTCTTATCAGTATGTATCTTAATTCTTTATCATTAATTATTTCACTCATTATCAATTGTCTACTGATTTTTCCAAGGATGTTATGTAAACCGGATAGAGGCTTGAGGCAAAAAAGTGACCCCATGGAGATATGTAAAATATCAGCTCCATGGGACAAATTACCTTCCTCTTGGTTATAGGTTACCAAGAAACGTGTGGCAGGTAACCATAACCTGATTCAAAATTAACCAGAAGTAACCTTAAAACTATCAAAGAAGGTAATTTGTCCCAGTCAAAAGGTCGCAGTATGATTTTTTACTCCAATTTCTCTTACTCTACTAATACCTCCATGGGGCATCTTAAACTTTATCAGTAATTACTCTTCCCATTATTATTGTTTACCTTTTACCTAACATCTATTAAATGTTTGCCTACTTTCTGATTCATGCTTTTCTACCCACTATCGAAGTCTATTCTATCTAATTATAAGTTTAGCTTTTATAAGTAAGGGTATTATGTATAACGCTCATGTTCCATTTTCTGTCTTCATTTCTACTTCATTCTATTTTGGAGGTGTTTAATAATTAATTTAATCATTAATTTTTTGGGTTAAATGATGACATTGATAAAATGAGATGCCAACTCTCCTTTCACTTATTCCTTCTTTTGAGATTAATGCAAACTTTGTTACTTTACCTCTATGTGTTGATTGTTTAGTATGTTTAGTAAAATATTGTATCAATATTATTTACTATCATCTTTTTATTATTTTTAAAGTTTTAATTTTTCATTTATAAGTAACAATATAGTAAACAACATAACTTAGTTTATGTTTAGTTAAAACCTACATAAATTATTTAACAACATACGCAATAGAAGAAGAGATGAAAATGTATGGTTAAAGTCAGACAACAGTCTTCCTATATACCTGGGTTACGACAGGTCTGCAAATATACCCAGACCTTTCCTGCGACCTTACGGTAAAACGTATTGTGTGGAGTGGTCTTAAGAGATAAGACATATTTCACATCGATCACATTGAGAAGATTTTAAGGTTTATGACCCTACCATCTTATAATGATCTAATTTCTTGTTAATTTGGATTTGAAAGAAAATGCAGAAGGCAATAATTTGATAGTGAAATATTGCATTGATGATTTAATAATACTGGGAGCGTGACTATCAACAATTAATCTTATGAAGTTTTAATAAAATTAACACATTAGAACACAAGATATTGTTAGAAAATCAAAACTAATATTTTTAAAAGCAATCTTTATCATTTCATTTGGTTGTTGCTGTTGGTTTTACAAAAATAAAAAACCATCAAATAAATGGAGATAGATCCTTTCCCATCCCTGAAATTCAAAATTTATTGAATAAGGAATAACTGTTAGTTTCTAACATAAATTTAAAGTAAATCTGTAAATGTTTAATATTATCAGATGTATGAGTGTTACTGATAGAAAAACAGATAGGGTGCACTCTTTTAATTCTATAGAGGAGTGCATTCTACTTGCTTCAATAAAAAAGTAAAATAAATAAATAAATAAAATAAAAACTATTAAAAATAAAATTATACTTATAAGATATGCTGAATGCCGATTCTTGATAATATAATACTTTCCCCGTATTAATGTTTTTAATGTATACATGTATATATCTAATAATGACAAATCTGTGTTTAAAATTAACATAAATGTTTCTCTTAATAATTGAAAATATTGTTAATTTTATTTCCAGTTACGAGTATAAAATTATTCTTAAATGTAAAAAAAAAATTATGGTTTTAAATGTGCTCCCTCTTTGCCAATTTTTCCTTTAATATACTAATAACAAAACAAATAGTCTGTAGCTAAGATACGCAGTGCAATAGTGGCATAACATAACATGTAATGTTGGATGACTTAAGTAATAGTACATTTCACGTCACGTGCGGAGAGTAGCATTTTGCATGCGAGGGTGGAGTGTTCACCAGAGCGATAGCGAGGGTAGTAAAACCACACGAGCAAAGCAAAATGACGTTTTCGCACGAGTTGCGAAACCGTACTTTATCTACGATTGTTGCATTTTAATAAATAAACAGATTTTTTTTTTTCAATAAACTTCCAGTATGTAAGTTCGAATTTCTCTTTTGATAAAGATGGCATTAATTCATTAGTTGTATTTTGTGCCGAATTAATTATTTCGGGAGGCCTATTATTCTTCTTATTTTGTAATAATCACTTAAATCACTTATTGTTTATCACTAAAAACTCGTTATAAACAGTTACTTTAATTTAACAAACAGTAAATTAGTTTTGTTAAATGTAAAAAAACTTGCTAATTGTGCATGAAGGTGAAGAATTCTTCTTTTTTTACTGTACTAGGGGAAAAAAGAGGAATTATGAATAGAGCATGTGCAATGAATTCAAATCCGTAAAGAATTACTTTCTACGCATGTTTATATTTTGTATCAATCGTAGATAAAATAAATTTTTGTTATGCAATTATCTTAAGTGAAAAATTGGATTTTTAATCAATTTAAAATGTGCAAAAATTAAAGAAAAGAATGTGTGATAGGCCACTATTTCCCTGAGTGCCTAAATTATTCAGCAAGTCTATAAAATTCGTCAATGATATTGGTCTCAGAGGTTAAAATACTGGAAATATTCTCATGTCTAAAGTATAATTTACAGCATACCTACTTTTTTTAAAATTAATTTATTTGATTAATGTATTAGTATTTGAAGTATTCTGAAAATTTATAAATTTTGCTTTGAGATTTTTAATGGATTTACACTATAAAATATCTTTATCTTATTATTTTGATACCTACGACACTAGCTGTGAAATTCTTTTAAGAAATCTAAAAACCTGACTTTTGCAGTTATTACTAAATCTAAATACATTTTATTTATTTTCTTCTGGCACATTAAACTTGACATAATAGTTAAACATAAACTATCCTTATAGTCTTCCGAATCAAACAGAAACTATAATCATTCGCGACTGAACATTAAAACATTATGTTCAGAAAAGTTGGAGTTAGTAGGATAGTTTTTTTTGTAGATTCAAGTTTGCGGATTGAATTAGAATTCGTTCAATAGATCTAGATCTTCTAGAGGCTGTGCCAAAGATTTTATAAATCCAGACATTTAACCCATCAAATGGGTCTTTTATTAAAGTTCGTGCCGAAGAGTTAGGTTCTCATCAGAGAGCCAGCGTGGACCTGTGGGTTAAACCACGTCTTCTTGGCCATCACTGAATCATGAGTGGAACGTGATGGGGTTCGATTCCTCGCCGTGACGCTCTGATTTATATGGCTCACTATGGATCACATCAAACACGCTTCGGCGGTACAATGTACATATGTATGATGTGTGAAGTGGCTGGAACTCTCTACTGCGAGGCGTAAAAAGGGCCTAAGTGATGGCCTAATTGCAAGGTTCGAACCAGTGGTTCGTCCTACCCGTTCTAGGAGGAAGTACTAGACTACTACTACTACTCGGTTATCATCACAATCCCTATTATAACCTGTTTATATCAAGGTCTAAAGTTTTATCTGAAGGCACCTTCACCTAAGGGAGGATTTGACCCTGGATTGTTTCGGTTATTTAAATTAGTTGTTTCTGTAGTGATTTCTTTGATCTTTTATGTGGTAAAAGACAACTTCACCCAAGGGAGGATTTGACCCTGGATTGTTTTGGTTATTTTAAATAAGTCGATTCTGTTTGAAATTTTGTATAATAAATAAATCTCACAACAGCAAAAAACAGTGTCTGGTAATCTATGCATTTGTTTAAAAGCTCTGAAATACATATTTTATAAGTTTAGGTACTTTTGAACTGTTTTTAAAAAGATTTGAACCTACTTCATATTTACTCATTCCAATAGCATTATTTTATTTTAAATATTAAATCTTTAAGGATATCTCCAGTTTTTCAACCTCTTCTAATTCAAAGAATATGTTTAATTCTATTTTCTATTATTTTTTTTAAATTTATTTTAAATTTAATATTTCAAGAGGCATAATCTAAATTTACTTTAAATGTTTTGTCTATATTAACTACCAGATATTTTTCTTATAAAATAAATTCTGATAAAAATGTATCATTAATTTTTCTTGATAAGAATAAATAAATAATTTCCCTATTTTGAAAACAAGAAATAATGTATAAGTTTTTGTTCCTAAAATAAAAAATAAATTAATAAATAAAATAAATAATATTAAATTGTAAATGTGTAATTGTTAATAAAAATTGTTGTAAATGTTTAGTACTTAAAACTTATTTTTATAAAAGTGTGGTTGTTAAACAAGACTTTGAATGTATATGTATGTAATGTATTGTAAATTTCTGAAACTTTTTATGTCCTGTCCTCTCTTTTTTTTTTTTAATTTTCTTTAATCAAGAGCTATAAGAGAAATAATTGAGGCAGATAATGAAATACTTTCCTAACTCGTAAAATATTTGAACCATGATGAAAAATTAGGTAAAAAGTTAGCTTTTAAACCATTGGAAAAATATTGTGAATTGTTTTGAAACTAATATTAATGTATCAAGTATTACATTTTATTTTCTTGAAAATATTAGGAGAAATATTTTAAAATATGATGAAAAATTAGGTAAAAAGTTAGCTTTTAAACCATTGGAAAAATACTGTGAATTTTTTAAAGCTTATATTAATGTATCAAGTATTACATTTTTGTTTTTTGTGAAAATATTAGGGGAAATTTATCAAAATATGTTTTTAGTTTGGAGTTTTTACTTTTGTGGATTTGATTATTTTTCCTCATGGTGCATACATTTAAGATAAAAACAAATGTTTTCTAAAAAGTTTCTTTAAATAATAAAATTAATAAATGCTCCTCTGATAAGAATACCAGTAGTTTTTAACTTTTAAATTGTGTGTATCAAAAGGTAACGTGCTTCTCTTAATATCTATGCTATCCTTCCAATTTTTTTCTGGGTTTAGAGTTGAAACTTAATCTTTATTATGATTCTTCATCTTTATCTTTATCTCTATATTATAAGCCATGTATAGGGTTTACAAGGTTTACTAAAGGTGTTTATAAGATGTGTTTTCTAGATGTGAGATCAAAATAATTTTTTTTTACTACCTTGGTTCATTTCTCATATACTAAGCAAATATTTATAAATAAGGGTAAAGAAACCTTTATTGATATGCCTTCAAACAGTTTCTCAATATTTGCTTTGTATTCAGGAAACAATTGCAAAAATCATCCTGAAGTCTACATGATACATAAAACTGTCTTATTTATTAATTAATTAATTTATTTTTTTGCTGAAACGTGAGTTCTGCAATTACCTTCAAGATATTATGCTATTGATAATCCCTTATGAATATAATAGGTTTTTTTTTTTATTTTTTACAGATATTTCTAATTTATGTAACTTACCTTTTAATTAAGTTAGTATCCTTTTATGTTGATATCTGGGTATTTATCAATTATATATTATAACTGTGACTATATAATCCAACATTTTTTTTTAAATTTGGACAGGATATTAAAAGTTTTACCTCATCTTCTTGAACTTTGTAAAATAAATAAATATTGTAAATGTTTTAGATTTAAAAAAATAATAATAATAAAATAAAATAAAATAAAAAATACTGTAGCTTAATAATTTAATTGTAGTCTTTCTAAAATGTCTGTAAATTCATTAATGCCAAAGATTATGTTACAAAAAAGAAAGTTCTATCATTTATTTTTTTTTTTAGTTAATTCAATGTTGTGTATGATTACAGGTGAAATTTGTGATTTTTTTTTGTAAAATGGTTGTTTTATTTAACTATTACTTTAAATTATAACATATTATTGAAAATAAAGAAAAAAAAATGGTAGATATGGCGTAGAATGGGATCTCCAGTTAGTATATTGCCTGATTTTGATGAAGTTTGGCGTACTGATTTCTGATTTTGGCACGTTCAGAAAAATTACACCCTGTGGCAAGATCGAGAAATTAAATTTTACCTCCAACTTTTGGGGTGCTACACCTCAAAAACTCTGGGGGGGGGGGGAATCTTGAAAACGGATGTTAGTCTCATTGATTTGTCAGTCCAATTACCCTATATTTCTATATGCTTAATCTTATTCAGGTCTTTAGGGTATTAATACCTTCAATTCAATCTGTTTTTCTGCTACATTTCACCTCCTTTGAGTCATCTTAAGGCCCTTAACATCCTCCTAAAACAAAATGTTATATATTTTTCTTAGTTATTTTCCTTCCCGGCAATTCACCTGCGCATCCATACATAGTCTCTATTTATTATAATCCTTTCCCTTTACCCGATGCTATCAGTGTGATCATAAATATAATATAAACCTGTTTTCTCTACAAGGAAATTAAATTATTTAAATTAAATTATAGTGAAGTAAAAAAAAATATATCATGTTCCATAAACATAATGCCTCAAAAGACCTGAATAAAATAAGCATAGTACTGTTAAGTCTACACTTCTTTTCCAGCAACATTGATTAGCATTTTAGTTAATTTTTTTGTATTGTATCAAATGTATATTAAATTTAAGAATATATTTATTTATTTAATTTGTAAAAACAATTTTTTTATTTTGTTTTTTTGTTAAAAATTTATGTTTACGCTTAATTTATTTTCACATAATATGAAATTGTACATAATTTTTACTCATAAAATTCAATAAATGATTAATAAATTTTCTATTTGAATTATTTGTTTTACCTGTATCATAAATATTTCTATTGGTGGACTGGGTCATTATGTTTATTTAGGGGGAGTTAAACTGATTATTCACCTTTATATCTTATTTTTTAAGAGACAGCTCTTTGAACCCTAATGAGTCCTTTTTAACATTTTAGAAAAAGTTATTAGAACGAAAACAATAGTTAGTGTTAGTTTATTACATTTATTTAGAGGGAATTAATCACCCTTATATCTTAATTTTTAAGAGGCAGCTATTTGAGCCCTACTGATTATTCACCCCTATATATCTTAATTTTTTAGAGGCAGCTATTTGAGCCCTTCTGATTATTCACCCTTATAACGAACGAACGGAAACAATATTTATTGTTAGTTCATTCCATTTATTTAGAGGGAATTAAACATCCTTATATCTTAATTTTTAAGAGGCAGCTATATGAACCCTACTGATTATTCACCCTTATACTTATCTTCATTTGTAAAAGGCAGCTCTTTGAACCCCATATGAGTCCTTACTAACATTTGAGCAAAAGGTTTTCTTTTTATACTTTTTTAAAGATTAAAAAACAAAAACAAAAAAACAAGCTGTTCTGTGGACATTAGTATACTAATAGATATCGGAGTTCCAATGTGGTTAACACACTCTCAAAACTCTTGTCTGAAACCATCATCATTATCAATAATCATGGCGATTTCGAATTCCTTCGTTTATGAAGGCATGTTTTACACTAATAATTTTTATCAAGTGGATGTTGATTAGGCCCCCAAATGTTTAAAGTATGGAATGTGTCGTATTTCTTCATAATCAATTAGACGCTTTGCTTTGACTTCCAGCCTAGGTCTTTTCTTCTGCTTCCTCAATTAGATTTGGCAGCCATTTCTCTTTCTTCTTTAAGCTTTAATGGTTGTCAAATCTAATTAAGTCTACATTGCAGGTGGCAAAAGGTGGATGGTAGGGTGTGGCTCAATTCTTGTGGAAATTTGTGTCATGTGTATTTCTTAAATAATCCAAATTACAATTATCAATAACTACGGGAGACATACAGAGAAAAATACACCCCCGCACCGGGAATCGAACCACGGGACCTCTGTTTACCGTACAGGTGCTCTTACCATCTGAGCTATACGGGAGATGGATTCTTCTCTGTCGTAACTGATACATATTCCCGAATCCAAGCTTTAAATCTTATCCTACAAATCTAGAGAGC
>KZ651143.1:584325-624752 GCA_001010745.2 Gerris buenoi | reverse complement strand
AGTAAAAGAGTGAAAAAGCATCAAAAAATACTTATTCACTTTTTGCATTCAATTTATTTATAATAAGTGTATTAATTTTTTTTTAACTAATTAGTTACAAAATAATATATATTACGCACCATTTATAGTGAATTAAACACAATCTGGAACTTGGAGTTGAAAATGAAAATGTATTGATATTTTTCAGTGTGAAATGGGGATTTCAGTACATTCTGCACTATAGGTAATATTATTTATTTGTATTTATTTATTACAGCAAGAAATACATAAAGGAAAGAAAATAGACATTATTACGTATCTCATAGTACTAGTAAGGTCCTAGTACTAGTACAAGACGGGTAGGGTGAACCACTTGTTCGGCCATTGCAATTAGGCCATCACTTAAGCCCTTTTTACGCGGTGGAGAGTTCCAGCCACTTCACACATCCTACCTCTGTACAATGTACCGCTGAAGCGAGTATGATGTGATCAATAGTGAGCCATATAAATCAGAGCGTCATGGCGAGGAATCGAACCCCATCTTGTTCCTCTCAAGATTTAGTGATGGCCGAGCAGATGTGGTAAGTAAATTAACCCACATGTCCACGCTGGTTCTCTATTACATCTAACTAACGGTTAGATGTTTTTAATTTTCTTCTTGATTTTTCTAGATTTATTTCTCTTCCTTGTGAAGTTGTTTTTCTTATTTTACTTTGGAGGCATTGGTCTTTTTCAATGCAGAAAATATTTCTTCTTCATTTAAGAAGAGTTTCTTATCTCACATATTCCATCACTTAAGAACTAAGTGTGAATCAATAATTTTGAATAATATTATCTACATTATGTCGAAAGATTACTGATGGTAATTACCGATAGATATATCCTTGGCCTCACTTTTACGTAATGAAAGCTGTACTTACTTTTTCTTCAATATGAAAAAAATATATTTTTTTCAACTTGTTATTTTATGTTTTACCTCATCCTCTATTAAGCCTCACTGAAAGTATTCTGCATTGACTATTAAAGATTACAAAAGATGATTCCTCGCCTCTTTTAGCAACTTCACTTGCATTCTCTTCTATACATTGAAGAAGAATTTCAATTCTCATAGTTTCCCTTACTTCCCCGATATTTTCTTTACGCTCTGTTAAGCAACGCTGAAACTATTCTGCATTAATTTTTAAGATTACAAAAGATTTTTCTCTTCTCATCTTCTCTCTTCCATGCAGCCCCTAAGCATTCTCGCACATTCTCTTCTAAATTGAAGATTTTCATTTCCAATGTTTCTTTTCCTACCCTATATTTACCTCACGCTCTTTACAATGTGGTCAAAAGTTTACTCTTACCTAAAGATTACCAGAATATTTCACCCGTGTTCTTTCCCAAGTTTTTTGTACACTGTTTTTTTTGCTTTTTTTTTGTTTGTTTGTTTTGTTTGTGTTTTTGTTTGTAGTGTTTTGGTTGATGTTGTTGTTTGTTGCTATTTGTGTTTGTTTTTTGTTTGTTTTTTTTTGTTTGTAGTTTTTTTGTATTTTATTTTCTACACTTTTCCTTTCTGAGAGATATTACCTTATTACTTATATATTGCCAAAATTGCCTTCTATCCTCCTAACAACAAAGGATTTATGTCTCCACATCTATGCTTTTAGATCATTTTCAAATATTACTCACAATTACTTCCTTTACAGCTGTAAATTTTTTCCTTCTCGTCATTGTATAACACGTCCATCACCTTCTATTCTCATAGCAGTAGGATGCTTACCTAATTATTTATTCTTTTGTACAATAGATACTCACCTTCTATCCTCCTAACAACAGGTGATCTTTCTCATCTCGTATGTTCTTGGATTATTTTCCATTTTCATTACTTTACAGCTGTCTAATGTTTTCCTCCTCTTGTCATTTTATAGCATGTCCCTCGCCTTCTATCCTCATAGCAGTAGGATGTTTACCTTATTATTTCTTCTTTCCTACAATAGATACTCACCTTCTATCCTCCTAACAACAGATGATCTACCTCATCTCTTATGTTCTTAGATTATTTTCCATTACAGCTGCAGAATTTTCTCATTCTATTTTTACTGTATAAGATATTCCTTGGTGTGGCTCATCCTCCTAACTTAAGGAGGTCTACTTAACTATCCATTTCTATTTTGGTTGTCCCCTTTAATTTATGATGTATTTTCTATTTTATGACAAAAATAAGGTTTAATTTATCAAAAAAAGAGAAATGAAGTAAACTTTATCTCATTTTATCTCCTTTTTAGGTTTAATCATTTCAAAAGAAATTTGAAAAACAAAAAAAAAAAAAATTACTAAAGAAGTAATTCGTCAAAACAAACAGATTTGAGTCACTTCACTCTTAGGGCTTTGTTCTATAACTCATGGAACAAATCCTCTTATGCCCCAAACAAACCTCATCTCATTTCCTAATCGATCAAAAAGAATAAACTTAGGTATGTCATTTGATCAATACATTTTTATTTATCATAACTCAAGTTCTAGTTGTATTTTGTAAAAGTTTTTTTTTATACCGATAACCAATCATCTAAAAAACCACTGACTTTAATAATATACACAATTATTCTTTACAACATTATGCAGTTATTTCAAGTAAGTACGTTTATAATACTATTCTGATTTTTTTTTTTAATTTTATGCTTTTGTTTTGTATTAAATGTATCTACATAATATGTTTATTTGTTGGTAAGGGGAAGGGGGATACAAGTTGAATACAATTATTAGAGTATAATGCAATAATTTTTATACGATTTGTTTTTAAATTATTATAATTTATTGCAATTTAATTATTATATNNNNTTATATATTTTTTTTTTTAAATAAATGACAATTTATTGTGAAATAATATTTTTTTACACTCCTAATACCAAGTTTAGAATATTAAAAATGATTTTACTTTTTAATTTTTTTTTTTTTTTTTTTTAACAACAGTTTTTTTACAGTTTAAAAAGAAATTTACAGAAATTATTTGAGAAAAATCACACTATATAATAACTATATATGCTAATTATTCATAAAATGACCACTTAATACATCAAATGGTTATTGATCAATTCGTATGTATCTTTGAACAAACCTTCTAAGAACCGTTAACTCAAGGCAGTATAATATATTTCTTTTTTCTAACAGATCATACATTTTTTTATTTTTTTTTTTTTTATCTTACTTCTAATTTTATAATCTATTTTTTTCTCCTGCAGCAAATTTATACCTTGTATTCTGCATTATCTATTTAATTGCAGCAGATTTACTTCTTTCCTACTCAAGATGTACCTCTGCTCTATTCCTTCCTGTGATAAATCCACATTTTTGCAGTTTTAATCAGGTTTTTCTTTATCTAGCAGCAAATTTATTTGTGTTATCCACTACTTCTTTCCTATTCAAGTTGTACATCTACTCTATTCATTCCTGTGATAAATTCAAATTTTTTCTGTTGTACTCTGGTTTTTCTTTTTCTAGCAGCAAATTTATTTGTGTTAGCTACTACTTCTTTCCCGCTCAAGATTTATGGAAGGATTGGAACAAAGACTCTATTTATTCCTTTAGTAAATCCAAATTTATATAATTTTACTTCGGTTTTTATTTTTGAACTAGATGAGCTTTTTATTTACTCGTTTTGATCCTGTAGGACATTTTTATTCTCTCTTCCAATTTGCTGCATATTTAATTCTTTTATTTTCCATATTTAAGGGGATTTATCGATGTATATTTGCATTCTATTGCGTTACCTCGTTCTTGTTATTTCGTCCTGACAGCAGTTAATTATTTCAGATATTTATTTATTTTTTTCCCATCTTATTGATAATTATTTTAAACTTTTATTCTCCAGACCATTTATAGCTTAATTGTTTAGAACTTAATTTGAAATGTTTAAGCAGTACTGCAGCTTTATTTATAAAGCAGCTTTTTTTTTTTTTTTTTAACTTTATCCAGAACATTTACTTTATTTTTTTTTATGTAGTAGCAAAATTATTTAACCTCTGTCATTTGAGAATTTGAATTTAAAACAGGTACAAAGTTGGCATTAATATTTTGTTTCCCCTGATATAATCTTTAAGAAAATTTCCAATTAGACCAAATTCTCTCAACTTAATACTTCCGATGATTTCCAAACTTTTCTGTAAATTACTGTTTAAACTATGCTTAATATGAATTTTTGCTAAATAAGCAAATCCATTTACCATCGTATCTTAATCTCTTTGATTATTCATAATTCTAAATGGTATTAGAAGGATTATTTTAGTGGAGTTAATAATTTTTAGTGACCATTCATTCATAATAAAAGAAGATATCTTTTAATATGTTTAACAATATCAAAACAATTGCTATAACAAACTTTTGACACGTCCATATGTTTATATTTTTAGCATTATAATTAGCAACAATAAATAACCTAGAATATATATTTTTATTAAAAAAAGAAAAATTCTGCAAAAAACCTAATTATTATTGCCTCAAATTTAAACCAAAAAGTTAAATTACTTCAATATTATGTATGACTCTCCATTAAATCTATCCTCCTAACAACAGGTGATCTTTCTCATCTCGTATGTTCTTGGATTATTTTCCATTTTCATTACTTTACAGCTGTCTAATGTTTTCCTCCTCTTGTCATTTTATAGCATGTCCCTCGCCTTCTATCCTCATAGCAGTAGGATGTTTACCTTATTATTTCTTCTTTCCTACAATAGATACTCACCTTCTATCCTCCTAACAACAGATGATCTACCTCATCTCTTATGTTCTTAGATTATTTTCCATTACAGCTGCAGAATTTTCTCATTCTATTTTTACTGTATAAGATATTCCTTGGTGTGGCTCATCCTCCTAACTTAAGGAGGTCTACTTAACTATCCATTTCTATTTTGGTTGTCCCCTTTAATTTATGATGTATTTTCTATTTTATGACAAAAATAAGGTTTAATTTATCAAAAAAAGAGAAATGAAGTAAACTTTATCTCATTTTATCTCCTTTTTAGGTTTAATCATTTCAAAAGAAATTTGAAAAACAAAAAAAAAAAAAATTACTAAAGAAGTAATTCGTCAAAACAAACAGATTTGAGTCACTTCACTCTTAGGGCTTTGTTCTATAACTCATGGAACAAATCCTCTTATGCCCCAAACAAACCTCATCTCATTTCCTAATCGATCAAAAAGAATAAACTTAGGTATGTCATTTGATCAATACATTTTTATTTATCATAACTCAAGTTCTAGTTGTATTTTGTAAAAGTTTTTTTTTATACCGATAACCAATCATCTAAAAAACCACTGACTTTAATAATATACACAATTATTCTTTACAACATTATGCAGTTATTTCAAGTAAGTACGTTTATAATACTATTCTGATTTTTTTTTTTAATTTTATGCTTTTGTTTTGTATTAAATGTATCTACATAATATGTTTATTTGTTGGTAAGGGGAAGGGGGATACAAGTTGAATACAANGATTAGTCCATCCTGACTTGTTTAATTGATACCACTACTAAGTAATCAGAAGTTCTTATTTAATAGAATTTGATGGGTAAGTTAGTTGATTCCGAACATATTTGGTTGACAATACAAAATGATTAGTCCATCCTGACTTGTTTAATTGATACCACTACTAAGTAATCAGAAGTTCTTATTTAATAGAATTTGATGGGTAAGTTAGTTGATTCCGAACATATTTGGTTGACAATACAAAATGATTAGTCCATCCTGACTTGTTTAATTGATACCACTACTAAGTAATCAGAAGTTCTTATTTAATAGAATTTGATGGGTAAGTTAGTTGATTCCGAACATATTTGGTTGACAATACAAAATGATTAGTCCATCCTGACTTGTTTAATTGATACCACTACTAAGTAATCAGAAGTTCTTATTTAATAGAATTTGATGGGTAAGTTAGTTGATTCCGAACATATTTGGTTGACAATACAAAATGATTAGTCCATCCTGACTTGTTTAATTGATACCACTACTAAGTAATCAGAAGTTCTTATTTAATAGAATTTGATGGGTAAGTTAGTTGATTCCGAACATATTTGGTTGACAATACAAAATGATTAGTCCATCCTGACTTGTTTAATTGATACCACTACTAAGTAATCAGAAGTTCTTATTTAATAGAATTTGATGGGTAAGTTAGTTGATTCCGAACATATTTGGTTGACAATACAAAATGATTAGTCCATCCTGACTTGTTTAATTGATACCACTACTAAGTAATCAGAAGTTCTTATTTAATAGAATTTGATGGGTAAGTTAGTTGATTCCGAACATATTTGGTTGACAATACAAAATAATTAGTCCATCCTGACTTGTTTAATTGATACCACTACTAAGTAATCAGAAGTTCTTATTTAATAGAATTTTTTGTCTCTAAGTAACAAATTTCACCTTCCTTACATGTTCGGGTAGTTCTAACATTCAGTAGTGCGTGATAAGTGCATCTCTACATGTTGCTCGACAATTCTGAAAAATGAATAATCTTTCCTAATACCAATTATGCATTATTATTGAATCCTGCTAAGAAGTTGAGAATTAATCTCCACATGTTCAGTTGATACTACTACAGAAGTGAACATGTTTGATTCATTTCACTACTCTCTTGATGTCCAATTTTACATCATAAATTGATTAGAAGTTTCCTCTCCATTTTTTTTAAACTAAATGATAGAATTTGATGGGTAAGTTAGTTGATTCCGAACATATTTGGTTGACAATACAAAATGATTAGTCCATCCTGACTTGTTTAATTGATGTAGGAACATAAGTCATAAGAGACAAAGATTGAATATGAACTGACTATCTAAGTATAAGGAAACCAATTTCACAACTTTAAAACTTATATCTTGGAAGTGGCAGGCTAAAAAATAAATTATAATCAACAGGCAGTATATATCATTGAATGATGGAAAAAAAGGCTAAATTATACTTTTTTTGTTACATGTATATTGCTCATACTTTGGTGTAGTCCTACCATTATTTACTACGTTTCCATGATGTTTAAATACGGATTAAATAAAGTTTTTGGATCCAACGTGTCCAAGAAAACCTAGATTCAATACGGATAGAATACGATTTTGATCATGATATGATACACTAAATTCTGGGATCGGGATTGAGTTGCATGGAAACGCCTCAACTCGATCCTGACATAAGCAGAGCGTCAGTATGAGCGAACCTAGCGTATTTCTGTAGAAACTTTAGTCAAATCTGCCGAAATAGATAATAACGAACATGGTTATAAAAGGTGAAAGTTGCAACATTATTTATATTACCAAAAATTTAAAAATTGGATTTTTATCAACTATAAAAAGTTTTTTTTATTATATTGTATTGAATACAAATCCAATTCTACTCTTGGAAACACCTAGCTTGTTTGCTCCCAAATCTGGATTCAATCCGTATTTAAATACATGGAAACGTATTAATTGTATATACAACAGAATTAAACAGTTATATAACACCATTTATAACTTCCTTATTGTTTATTAAAGTGTACTAAGTGTGTATTAAGTGTGTGTAGCCTTTTATTATTATGTGTTTTCAATGAATTGTTTTTAAATTTAAACAAAAATAAATAATAATAATAATAATGAAATAACAATGATACAATAATATATTGAATAATTAAAAAAAAGGCTCCCATGACAACACCTGATTTATATATATTACATATTTGACATTACCTCGTTACTTCGTTTATTAAGTTTGTATAAAATACATAATTTAGTTATTTGTTTTCTACTGGTTAGCATAATGTTTTTTGTTTGAGGCATTTAATGTTCCAAATTCTTGTGNCTGCTTGGAAATAATTATTTGAATAACAGAAAATATTTTCTTTAAACTAAAATATAAATATACTGAAATGAAATAAAGATTTCTTCGTACCACTGTGATGTATTAATAAGAAATATTGTTTCCAAAATATTTAAAATTCTAAAAATGTATGTACCATACAAATTAAAATAATTTTTTTTTAATTCCTCCCAACTAATAACTGCTTGAAAAAAGTTATTTTTTAATTATTTATCTAATAGCAGCAAAACAAATAAAAACCTTTATTTAATATATTATTAATTTTAATAGGTATAAAAATAAAGCAACTGTTCATCTTAGTGGTATACTTAAAATAAAATACTTAAAACCCTTATATACTTAAAAGTATTTACTTCAATATTAGAATTTATTTGAAGTAATCTGTCGTTTAAATTACCATTAGCAGTTATGTTATATTAATGTGACACGTATTTTATTTTCTTAAATACCTTAGGACATATGAACACCAACTATATTTTAGATTTGTGCATTCCGTTAGGCCTGGCTGTCAACTGCTGCTAACAAATTATTCTTAATTTCTCTAAAAAAACTGCCCTATTCAAATTTTTCTATTGCCACTTGTTATTTGTGTGTTCTATCTTCCATATCTTCTTCTCAATCCAGTTGTGTAACTATGGGCCCTCACCCCGCGCTGCCCCGCATCGCGGGCGGGCCCCCAGCGCCAGGGGGCCCCCAGTTCTAACAGCAAAAGGTACTCCCCATAAGTTCTTGCGGGGGGCCCCTAATGCCCTAGCTACACCACTGTGTCAAGCTCGCAGGAATTGCCCTAATATGTTATCAATATTGGGTGATGTAGCCCATGCCCTTCTAAGTCCTTCTAATATATTCGCTTTATTTTGTTCCATTTTTTTTTTTCTAGTATAAAGCAAGCTCATTTTCCCTTTATGGTTTAATTTTGTCCGCCACATTTTTATTTTTAGTCCGACTGTAACTTATTTTGACTTATTTATTGCACACCAGGTTTCCTCTTTGTTTTTTTTTTGTTTTTTTTTTTGGAGCTTAAATTTGCTGTCCTTTCTTGCATTTTCATATCCAACCTTGTCACATTGTAGTTTTGGGCCTTAATTACTTAGCCTGAGTTCTCCACTGTGCTCTATTTTCTTAAATATTTTGAAATTTACCGATTTATCTTCATATTTGCACACATATTTCCAGTTATTCTGGTATCAAAGTTGCGGTGCTATAGTCTGGTGTCCTAATACCTCCTGTTCAACCATAATTTTTGTTTCTTAACAGTTCAGTTTAAATGTCTTTTTTTTTCTCTCACTATATGTACAAGTGTTCAAAACATTGTATCATCATTTTTTTAACATTTTTGGCTCTGGCGCCTAGGTTTAATGGCTTTACCTTTGACATCCCCTATATCTCTTATTACTTCATCATAATTTAATAGGAAAAACTGGGTATTAAAAAAAACAAAACAAAAAAACTTTACATTAATAATACATCATAGAGGTACAAAGAACCATACCTTGATAATATTAAATAACTCAAAATAATTGATTCCCCAAAAGTAAATAAGTGGCCGTTTTTATCATTTTTTAAAAATTTCTTTCTTAAGGTATGTACTTAAAAACAATTAGTTTACAAAGGGTTGATTATTTAATGTTAATTTCTTTTTTTATACATATATATTACTAGTGATAATAATTATATTTTTTTGTGAGTAAAAATTTGCAGATTAAAGCTACACTATTGTCAACAGCAGAAGTAATTTTGCTGTAAATATATAATTTTTCTCTCTCAATTTTTTTCACTTTATTTTAGACACAATTTTAATTTATTTTTAATTTTTTCCGAATAACATTTTTAACTTTTTTCTTTTAGCATATACTTCTTTTCTTTTCCATTATGTCACTAAATATAAATTCCGGTTAATGTTTTTATAAAAATAATTTAATTGTTTTTTTTTTTTGGACAAAATTTCTATTGTTGGTCAAGCAATGGTGGCAAAAAGTTTACAAAATTATGTTTTTTTGTTGTTTTTTTTAAAGTTTTAAACAAAGTTTTGCTTGCTCAAATATCTTTTTCCATAATTTTCAATATCCTACATTTCCTATTAAAAAACATTTTATTTTCACTGCTCGAAATGTCAAACAACTTTTTAGAAGGGTTTTCAATATATAACTTGACATAGTTCATTCATGTGTTAAAAATGTACCTTAAGTTTAGCAGTGGATGCATCTTTTAAATAATAACTATTTACTGAGATTCAGTCTTTGCTTGAAAACCCAGCTATTTGTCGCCTTGACAGTCCAACTAATGAAAATACAGAATCAGTTAATATTAGTGAAACGATAATATCTCTTCGCAATCAAATCTTAGTGTTTCAGACCGGCCTTTCCAGATTCATAGTGACATAATGGAATAGATCCATTCTTTGATTAGGTATTTTGTAATTATTCCCTTATTATCGTTTTTATTAGTTTACCTTTTATTTATTTTTTAAAGGGGAGATATAGGATGGGGGAGTGTCTTTTGGTTACCGTTACCTTTTATTACTGAATTAGAGCGGTTTGTTTTTCTGTAATTTTTTAAACGCCGACTTGGCGATGTCGTGCAGTGAAGGAACAGGCGGTGAGTTGAACATGGATCAGACGGAGTCGACCGACGCGAAGCGGTGACCTAGGTCGTGGCGAGGCGGGGGTGGTGGTGGCAGGGTTGGGGGTGGTGGAGGCGGTGAGCGGAGGTGAGGTGGAGGTCTTGCGCCACGGCGGTGTGATGATCTGCTACGCCAGCACACACAGAACACAAAACCGAGCAGCAGGAGGCCTCCGATTACACCTGCTACTGCGCTCGGCCACACCCACTCTTTACTAACTTCCACCACACCTGCAACAAGGTTTTCACCTTTGTAAAAATATCATGTTTTTTAAATTGTTCAATCATTTCAGCAATGTAGATATAGATTAATTAAGCAATAGAACCAATAGTTAGAATGTAATTGTTATTTGTCTCAAAATTTTATTTAAAATCACATGTAGGCAGTGACCTTCCTCGTGTTCTGAAGGCCCATTGTGCAAAATTTCATCAAGCTGAGAACGAAACTGTGGATTTGGATAAAAATAAAAAACACAAACACTCTTCTTTGTATATAGATTATAATATATCCTTGACTGCAAAATTATAGAAAAATCTTCGATTATATACTTGGCATCGACATCCCAGATTTTCAGATATGAATGAGAATGAAATGTGGATTTTTGATATTTAACAAATAAATATAAAACATGCGCATTCAATAAAAATGGATGGGTTGAGGTTGTGAACTTTTGCTTTTAGAAAATGAACTTGTGATAGTCTACTATGTAGAGAAGAATGGACTGGGCAGGTAAAGTAAATTTGAAAGAGAATCCAATAAGAGCTTAAGTTTTCTACTCATTATGTTACTACTCTTAAACTGAAGTCACTGATTTTAGTTTCCACCCTCTAGATAGCATCCATATATCCTAGCGACTTAATTTTTAGGAAGAAATTGGTAGTAGCAGTAATATCCTAATACTGGAACTAGCCGGAACTGGATACTTGCCCTTTCACACGTGGAGTTTCAGCCTATGTACCTTTGAAGCGAGTATGGTTTGATCATTTGTGACCCATAGATATAGATATACAGGGTGGCACAAAAGTATGGAAACCCCTGAATAACTCGTCAGAAATGTGTTTTTTTTTTTTTTGAAAAAAGTTAAATCGAAAGTTTCAGAATTTTTCATTAGCTATTCAATGGTGACCTTCCATTTGACCTTAACCTTGCCCTTCAGGGTCATTTGAATTTCAATTTTTATTGCGGATTTGAAAAGAGCAGGAAATTTTACATAAAATATAACCTCGACCATGTCCTTGAGCGTGACCTTTTAGGTCATTCCAAGGTCAAAATTGTTTTTCTAATGGGAAACCCTAATTTGTATTGCAGATTGCGAAATAACCAAATTTTTCCCTTCAACAGTGGCCTTGACCATGGCCTACATCACGTCCTTGACTATGACCTTCAAGGTCATTTCAACCCTTCCCTCTCCGCTTTTTTTTATTAATTTATTTGTTTAAGTACTTATATGCAATTTTTTTCTTCTTGGTCGTATTTCTGGTCATGGTCAAGGATGTGATCGACCTTCAAGAAAAATAAATAAATAAAAGTACTTAAAAAAATAAATTAATAAAAAATGGGAGGGAAAGGGTTAAAATGACCATGAAGGTCATGGTCAAGGAAGAGATGTAGGCTGTGGTCAAGGCCACTGTTGAAGGGAAAAATTTGGTAAGTTGACCTTGAAAGGCAAGGTTAAGGTAAAATCCAAGGTCACCATTGACTGGCTAAAGAAAAATCCTGAAAATTTTGTATTTAACTTCGAGCCCAAGATCTGATGTCTCCCTTTATTCTTTGATGTCCGAGCAGACGTAGCTAGTAATTTAATCCACACGGCAACACTGATTGCCGTGAAGAAGATTGTCACTAGGATAACGGACACTAGATAAAAGTAATGTTTTTTATTCTATAAATAAATGCCAAGTCCGTTCTTTCTCTTTCCTATTGATATAATAGTTAGGAGTTGTTTTGAGGTGGTTAGAGTACATTACGGTATACATACCTGAATAATGGACGTACGATTTTTATTCTATAGGTAAATACAAAGTTCATTCTTTCCTTAACATATGCAGTATGCACTAGATTTGATTGACCATCTCATCTGACTCACATTCCCATATGTGGTTTCGTCCTGAAGACAGTAGAGATGGCTGTGATATCCTGCACTCTTTAGAATATCATCTCACTGTCTCTTGAGTTAAAACAGTGCAATGCCTTAATTCAATAAAGTAAAAATAACTTACAGTCTAGTTCGTCCGAGTTGTCATCTGGACCGCAGTTGTTGACCCTGTTGCAGCGAAGTTTACTTGCTATACAGTAGAGAGAGTGAGTACAGCGGAACTCGCTGCAATTGTCCATAGGATCCCCTACCTCAGTCCAGACTGCCTTAAAACCCTTGGCTCCCACAGACTTGTCTGCTGTGATAAAACTGAAACACAATTCAAATGATATTACCGCAAAGATAAAGCAAAAACAACTTTGTTTAAGGAGTGAAATCACCAACATGTTACATTAAATCGGGCTTTTCAAAGAATATTTGCTGCTGTACATATAATGTAACAGCAGCCAAAAGTAAGAGTTAACTGGTAATAATAAACAACTCATAATAAAAGTTTTTAATGATTGAACTAAAAATCAATAACTGATTTTTTTGATCACCCCAAGCTTTGGCTGTAGTTTAATCATTTAATTCAAACCTTTGATTGCCAGTAGGTGTACAGTACTTACTACTTACTAAATGCCCCTTCTTATGAGAACGACGACGTTCTCAGTTCTCACAAAAATTGACACTAAAAGCAAGTCACCTATGTATATATATGATGTCATAGAATCAACACATGTTTCTGTTTAATACATATTTACTTCTTCGAGATCTATCTATTAACTTAGATTTGTTGCTTAATCTTTGAAATGCAGGATGAATAAAAAATCCCTAAAGCATTATACTTATTAATTAAGGGCCTTCATTCATATTCTTACATGTGGTACCTTTTAAAGTTTATCACTGACTTATGTAGTAAAAACCCAAGGGATTAGTTATGCTGGGGCAGCTAGGGCGGCGCCCCAGGGTTTCCAAGGGTAGGGGCCCCTAACACGAGCTAAATGCTTGATCATGACCCACTTGAGCTCTCTAACTCTGGTCCCCCATGATTCTTGTTACAACCCTCTGAAAACCTCTAATTTGTGCCACCATAAAATACTTAACTAATTATCTGTGCATATTACAAAATAATAGGCTATAAAATTATCCTCACACTAAATAGATAACCATTTGTTTCAAGATATTGGTAAGATGAAAACAAACACTATAACTTTATAAAATTCCGGCAGCTATAGCATTCCTTACCTTAGTCTTATGTGATTTGTTTCAGAAATATAGTGCCATTTATCCAAAGGTGATTTTTCACCGCAGAGCTCCACTGGCGGTGTATTAACTTGGTACCATAGGCGTACAACTGCTGCCGGGCACCCTCGCTCTGTAAAATAACACAAATGTTTAAATAAAAACCTGTTTATGCTGGAAGTGTTAGTTGGAAAACTTGATAAGGTGAACATTTTTTGTCGGAATGGAGTGTTTTTCCCACGTTAAACACCCTGTCTAAGCTAGAATCCCGTTAAGGTGGATTTTTTTCTGGAACTGTGGTCTTGCAGTTTATGTTCAAATATAATCTAATAAAAACGTCTCCCGTTTTTAACGAGCATTTATTTTTTAATATTTTCATTTTTACCGATTTTTTCTTGTTCCTCTATATCTCTCTTTTCGTGCTAGTGCGAAATAAATTAAAGTTCAGCCTATCTTTAGATAGTCAAAATGGTCTATAGGTAATTTAATTTACATATAGAATGGTCATATAGTCGCAAAAAGCAGTAATGTCGACAGTCGACATCTATACTGCTTCGAAGTTTTAATAAATATTTCAAGCACTAGTAATTAACGCTGTTGCTATAAAATGATAAAATATATTTGTTTGGGTGGCGCATCGGTTATACAATATACAAACAAGACATATTTTATGTCTTTCAGTCTCTCACCGCTAAACATAGGTCGGCATCGAAAATTTGTAGATTAGTAGTTTATTTGTTTCTGAATCACAGTAATTAATACTGCGAAAAGGGCAATTATCAAATTTTATTATGAATTTTGTGAAAAAAATATAGAAATTGATTGATCTTTTGAGAGGATAGATAAGTGTATCCTGTGCCATGTTGTGGCTCAAAGGACGTTTTATGAGGAAAATGTAAATTTTTTCATTAAATTTTTTTGTTTTCAAATTTTCAAATGGGATTTTTGATGGAATAAACATTTTTTCTATGTAACGACATAACCTGACGGATGCTAATATCACTTTACAACCAAAATATTAACTTATTATAGTTCAACAACAACTAAATTTATAAATTCACGTTGGCTTGCTGCGCGCGCACCTTATACGATATGTATTGTATAAATATTATAAGTTACAGAATTGACTCCCGGTCTCAAACGCTTGTATTGGTCATTATCAGTGAACTGATTATAAAAAAATAATTGAACCTATATAATTTTCTCAAGCTTAATTTACAAAAGACTTTAGGTACTTCTTTAGATTGTTACTCCCCTATGTTTTTCTAGAATAAAAATGACTGACTAAATAAACTATTCAGACAAAAGGATGTTAAGTCCAATGTATTTTAGAACAAAGGAATATCACACTTCTGTTTATATAAGGGGAGTAACAGTCAGAAGAAGGACATTCTGACACCTTCTTTAGATTGTTACTCCCCTCTGTTTTCTTTATAAGGGGAGTAACAATCTGAAGAAGAGATACAAGAAAGATATTACTACTTTTCAATTAACTTACGACTTGCTTCGCCCTCAACAGCAAAATATTCAAAATTGAGCAGAATCTTGTGATTTGGACGTACATTGACGTACCAGTTGCAGGTTTTAGACGTGTAGCCGTGTTTCGGCCCGTCATAGTTACCTGTAGGAAAATTAGGACTAGCGATTACACCGTACTCACTGCTACTCACATTGCTCCCGCAATCTGGAAACAAATATTAAACAAAATAAGTAATGTTAGTAGAGATTATATTTAGTATAAATTTTAAATATTTTAACAAAGAGTCGATGGAGATCCACGGAATACCGTACGTTAAAACATATTTTACAGAGAAATTAGACATTCATATTTCGTTTACTTATTTGTGGTTTCGTTTTATTGCTAAAAAAAGAAAGGAGTGATAGTGGAATAAATTTTACAGCAAATGATTATTAGGATCATTAAATACGAAAATCGGTCAGAGACAATAACTCAGACAAACTTTCTCGCATATACGAGTTCATAATTACTTGGCCCAGTGTTTTCAATTTATTAGTTTTCATTGATTTATATTTAATTATTATTGAATATTTTATCAAAATGTATATATCATAAAAATAACTTCTCCTCGGCGGGGAATCGAACCTAGCCTCTCTCACTCCGTTTAAAGCTATTTTCTCAGGAACTAGATTTTTCCCGCGAAAACGGCTTATATTTTTTATATAACGACACTACCTGAAGGACGTATTTCAATATAAAATTTAGATTCGTATTTAAATGGACTACGTTTTAGAATTTTTTAATCTAAATCGTCGGAGAAATAATTTTTTTTTCACGGTTTTCCAGAGTTTCTGGGGGGTAGCGACCTCAAACGTGGAGGTAATATTCATTTCTCGATTTCAATCGGGGTATAATTTTTCTGAACATTTACACCAAATTTCGTCAAAATCGGTCCAGTAGTTTAGGCTCTAGGCGTCTGCACAGACAGACAGGTGACAGACAGTCAGCAGACAAACTTTTTAAAAAACACTTTTTTGGACTCAGGGTACCTCAAAACGTGTAAAGTTTCAATGATGTAGTTAAATGATGTTAGGCTTTTATAATTTATTAATTGTCTACTTATTTAATTGTTTCCCACCAATAATTTAAATCCGTTGAAACTGTTTTGGGTTATTTACACAAAATAAATAATAATAAAGTATCAATTCAGTAATTATTATTAACGTATATTTAAATTAATCTGGGGCCATCTGCAGGCTATTTGCGATGCACCATTCAAATTTAATAAAAAATAGGATGACTATTTTTAAAGATAGAGGTGTAAATATGTATGTGATTGACAGCATGTGGAAGAGAATTTTAGGGGCTGATTATAACCTACTATCAAAATTTCATTAAAATCGAATGTGTAGTATTATGTTGGCTCGCAAAAATTGAGCGACAAACAGAACGGAACCAAAAATGTTTCCTGAAGTCAAACAGATTTCTGTCTTGTAATTTTTTGAAATCTGTGCCATACAACATTTTTTGTTGTTCTTCAGAATGGTCACATAACTTCCCTAATGATCACATACTTTCCTGAGCTTACCTTTGGTAAGCTCGAAAGTATTTTTAATTTTTACTAACGGAAATAAAAAAATATTTAAAACATTTAAAAAGATAATCTTTTTTAAATTGGTAGACATGCACTAATGATTTAAGTAATCAGTGAGTAGTTATTTATTCTAAAAACGTGAATTTATATTGTCATAAAATATCAATTATATAGGTGAATTTATACAGAACTGGATATCGAGGAGGGAATTCTAATTCACCAAGGGGTGTCTTGAATCGCAGCAGTTTGAGAGCCACTGGCCTAAACAATACTGGAAACCATTGCGAGATAAACATGCAGATTTTCAACAACGCTCCTGTAGTTCATGTAGGTTGTAGGTTATTAGTGGTATGATTGTTTTGCAAATACTCCTATTGTTATTCCACTTGTGTATCGAAGCATCGGGTATAAGCTCCCGTAATTCCCCAGGCTTTGGAAATAATCCACCGGTCGCCACAATTGTTTCATCGATCCGTGTTCTTATTCCTATGTTTGATCGCATAGTCCCTTGCTACATCACAATTTTCTCCAGAAAAAAAGGAGAAAATTTATTCAACCAAAATCTAGGCTTTCGTCATCAATTTTCTCTTCTAGAATTTTTTTAATCTGTTACGTAGGAAATAACCTACGTAGTGTAATAACCACAATAGTGGTTGAGATTTTCAAATTCAATTTTTGAACTTCACTACCTTCAAGATTACCAATGTTCGTAGGCTTCCGCGATTACAATTATAATGAAGTTCTAGGTCTTCCGGTGGTGACCGCGTCTCGAAGGGTGTGCAGTGCAGTGTGCGTCCCGACGTTTCGCTCCTACTGCTAGAAGCATCTTTAGTTGTTCAGTTTACACATGTCTTAAACCTATGACACCATGAACCCCCCTGAAGATGCTTCTAGCAGTAGGAGCGAAACTTCGGGACGCACACCCTTCGAGACGCGGTCACCACCGAAAGACCAAGAATTTTATTACCTTTAGAATACTCACTTCTTTGAAAAACTTAAATCTAATAACTGATTCGAGCATCTAGAGTTAACTGTTTAAAAAACTATTGGAAATAATACATTTCGCATAAAATCAAAATTTAATTTACCTCCGAAGATAGATTTGGCGGAATCAAAAGAGTATCTGGCTTTGAAGCCTGAATAGACGTTCTCCTTGTCCGTATGTAGGACAACTTTTAGCCCAACTGCACCACGGTTCGAATCCAGCGGCCCAGGCGCAGTTGTGCTACAATATCGTCCTATCAGCTTCTCAGTGTTATCTTTGTACACGTTGTACATCTCCACCCAATCCTCCTGACAAATAGTCTTGCTGCAAGGTCAAAGAAATTAACATCAAATTAAGTCCATCGTGTTAATTTAGAAACAATAGTAAACTGTTTAACTAATTTGATCGCTTACCCGTAAAATCCACCAGTAGAATTGGCGGAATCCGCCCTGACTTTAAAGTGATCGAAGACAAGCGACACTTGTTCGTCAGGAGTCGGAATAAACATGTAAGTGCAGTTAGTATCACTAGGATAGTTGGACGGATAGCGAGGTGAATTAAACTCGCCGCGCTTTCTCGCCGTACTGTGATAAGTGAACTGACAAGTCCCGTCTGGCGATGCTGTACCAGGGATCCGGTATTCTGAAAATTAACAACAGAATGCATATTAAGCTTTATTTGTTTGTCTTTGCCAATAGTATTATTTTTCTCGATTATAAACATATCAATAACACTTTAGTTGATTTTTGGTGCTATCTTTGATAAAACAAAAGGAAGTTTATATCCATTGACACGAACCAGAAAATGGTAATTTATTTTTAACAACTCAAATTCGTCTAACAGCTAAGACAGTAAATATAAGGAAACTAATTTTTATATATATGTATAAAGATTTTTATTTTTAAATTACCAGTTTCAAATGTATATTTTGCTTTGAATCCGTTTCCTTGAAGCTCACCACTACTGAAGACCATGACGAGCCTAGGTCCGTCCGAAACGACGACGGACGGAAGCGCGTTATCGCCGCACAGTTCATAGTCGAACTTATCGTAGGAATCCGTCGTTTCTTGGCCTTTGAGGTAGATTTTTAAATATCCATCGGTACAGCTATAAAAGGAAATATACAAATTACATTTTTAAAAAGTTATTTTAGGTGCATTGGCAAAATTTTAAAACAAGAATGATATTTTCATTTTTAGTAATGCATAAGTTAGACAAAAATGTTTTCAGATTTAATTTCTGTATTTTAAAAGTACGTTTCTATTTTTCATTATTCTCAATGGTTATAAGATATTGTATTTAAGGCTTTAAAGTAGGTAAATATAGTAAATAGCGTCTTGTAATATTTTTACTCCTCCACGATGTTGGCTTGATGCTAACAAAAACTCATTTCTGTTTTTAGTTTGAGTTTATAGTCAATGAGATAGCGTGCAAAAAAAGTGTCTGACAATGTGACTTTCACGATCCTGAGTATTAAATTTGTTAGTAGACCTATAACCAAATTTATGAAAGTTTGTCCCTTGATAGAGAAACACTTTGAATTGGAGTAATATTTGACTAACTAACCTAACAAGTTACAAACTACCAGAATATGTCTTTAGTTACAACAGAAACTGCTAAAATTATCTTGAAGACCTTATACTAAAATATTACATTATATTCGATATTTGATTAAATTTATCTATAACTTAAAGTAAAAGCGCGAAAGCTTAAGAATAAAACTATAAGTTTTAGTGAAATTAAGCGTCTCTTACTCAGGCTTATCTCCTTTTGGTATGTTAAACATCGAAAAGTTGAGTTTAACCCGCTCCAAGTGTTGAGAATCCTGCATACCGTATATGAAGTATCTGCAGACGATTTTCGGTATAAAGGGATACGGATAATTCGGACTGAAGACATGTCCGGATGACTCTTTCTTACTGAGGATCTTTTGATCACATTCAGAGCCCCGGATATGCTCCCCGCCGTCCTTTATAAAATCTAAAAAAAAATAAAAATAAAAATAATAATATTAAGTGTGTAACCTTTATTATCAAACATAAATATTTATCATGTCAAATTGTAAATTGTTACCGCAAGTTCGTAAGTTATCAAATGAGGATATCCCTACCGTCGATACTTGCTTGATCTGGAGATCACTGGACTGGTTTCGGCTGAACGCCATCATCAGCAGAGTCGAAGTCTCTCGTAGCACTCAACACACTCATCGAGACTACATGAGAGAATGAAGTTGAAGTTGAGAACTTCATTCTCTCATGTAGACTCGATGAGTGTGTCGAGTGATACGAGAAACTTCGACTCTACTTATGATGGCGTTTAGCCGAAACCGGTCCAGTGATCTCCAGGTCAAGCAAGTATCGCGGGTAGGGATATCCTCATTTGATAAATATTTATCTTTATCTGATCTTAACTATGTATTAACCCAGATAAGACTGACGTCCTTCAAGAAGGACGAGTGGTTTTTTTCTGTACTATGGCCCTTTTAGACCTCTTAAACATTATTTATATATTATTTGTTATTATTAGATTATTATTTAGGTATTATTCTATTAGAATACATGGTTGGTTTCAATTTTGCTGCTAAGGATGTATTTTATATAATTTTTTTAAAAAACCCAATTTTAAAAATTAGGGGTGGTGATTTTTACTATGTTGATAGGCAGGTAAAGCATTTTTTTTTAACTAGTATTCAATGTATTTTATTGATTTGAGTCTTTAGAAAGTATTTTAGTCCATATTTGTAATTATAATGATATTCTGTACTTTCAGTAGCAGCAATTACCAAGAATCCTTCTGGAAGGACGTCAGTCCTGACCGACTATACCTGAAGACTATATACCTAATTTTGTCCAATACTTTTTATTCAATCCCATTTATTCACATATTTGGCAGTTATACATTTTTTTTTTTTTTTTTTTTACAATAGTAGTAATTTTGAACTAATTTTATTGCTATATGGAATATGAATTTTCTAATAGAATTTTCATAGATAACTTTTTACATCTTTAGAGCTTTTATGTGGCTTAGGAACCGGGAATTTAGGTGTTACTGGAACAATAAGATCAAATAGACTTGGTAAGGAGTTCCCTCTGAACTTGATTGGACTTAAACGTACTTCAAGAGGAAACTTTTGATTACTGCAGTGATAAAAAAATATAAATTACTATGGTCGATTGAGCGATAATTGCACAGTTACTCTAGGAACTAACCATGATATATAGTAAATCCACATTTCTCGTTACTCTCAACAGAAAAAGAAAAAATATTTGTCGGACAACCACATCTCATTCAAAATTATAATAAATATATGGCATAGATCGAGCCAATCAAAATATTTCTCTGTACAGAGTTTCTAGAGGAAAAAGTGGTATTTTCCACTTACTCCTCATTTGATAGATGTGGCCAAACACAACCCTCGGCAGCTGCTCAATAAAGATCTTGGAAAATTAGATTAGAATAGTAGTGCTCTGTTAGAATCTAACAAAAAAAAATTAAGACCAAGGGCCGTCATTCCAAAATTTCCAAAATTGATAGCAGGTACGACAGGCTAGACCATTATGTTGGTGATCTAAAAATTGATTCTAACACAGGCAAAAAATCCGTATGGTAAAAAAAATAACAACAACTAGATTTATAAAATGTGAAACTGGTCTTCATGTTTACTTGCTTATAGATTTTCATACTAAATAATACTAATAATAAAAGAAAGAAAAATTAAATATTTTTTTAAAGTAAAAACAGAAGTATATGTATATATTTTGAGTTTTATTCTAAGAGTTCCTGTATTACTCAAAAAATTATTATTTTTCAAAATATAAAAAATAAATAAATGCAAAATATGTAAAGGTATAATTTTTTATATATAAATTTATTTTTGAAAATAATTAGGTATATGTATAATTATACATAATATGGAGGCAACATATTATGTTGGCTTCATTTATTAAGCCTAAAACAAAAATGTATGGAAGGTTCGAAGAACTGACGTCCTTCTGGAAGGCCATTAGGTCAAGACTGATGTCCTTCTAGAAGGACGGTCAATTATGACTTCACTGATAATGACCAATTTAAAATTTGAGCAAAAATGTTCTAAAAGCACTCTAAACTATTGAAAAATACTGCAGAAACCAAAAAGAAATAAAATAAATAAATCAGTCTTATCTGGGTTAAATAGATTCTCATTTGTTTTAAATTACTAAAAAAATAAAATTAATTTAATTATTTTCAAATCAATGTTGAGAATTCCTTAACAAAGGAGAAGGATTTATCCATAAGCTGAATAACTTATATATTGAATCAATCTTTTCGTACCTAATTTAACAAAACTTTCGCTGAATTCGAAGATTCCCTTGAAGCCTCTGTTCTGAGTGTTGGCAGTGCGTGGTATGGTTTCAAAGGAAATGAAAAGATTCGATTCAGAACTATACAGAACCAGATTTCTCTGCTGGCCGCAGTATGTTCCTATTAGCGCTGATTCGTTCGATGCACCGTCGTACATCTTCACAACATCGAACGGACAACTGCAACAATGACAAATTGATATTTTAGGTAAAAGGTATTATGTCTTAATAGACACTGTCAAGTGACAATGTTGTAGAACTTAGATGTTTTAAATACTTACTGTGGTCCGCCGAAGAAGAGGTCAAAGTCTCTGAACTCTAATCTAACTCTCTGGCCGGGTTCACCGAGGAAGAGATAGGTACATGTCATGTCCTTCGGATATGCACCGGGGTACGTCGGTGAAATAATGTCTCCAGTTTTTTTCACCGTTGAATTAACTACGTAGGAACAGGGCGAATTAGGTGCTGGCGTTCCCATCTGATACTCAGCTGAAACAACACGTTCAAAGGACCTGTTAAGACCTTGACGTTTAAACAAGTTGTAATACCCTAGATTGATTTTATTACTTATCAATAATCGAAAAAGAAAGTATACTCACTATCGTTTATAAATTGATACACTCCGGAGAATAGTTCCGCCTGTGTATCGTTCTTATCAGTGTAGAAGGTGAACGCCAGGGCCCTGTAAAGAGATATCCTTCTCCTCGGTGCTATAGGACCACAGTACCTTCCCCCGAACGGAGAGTTGATGAGTTCCGAGGCCTCGGCCTGTACTACTTCACTGTATACGTCGATATATTCGTGTTGGCACCTGTAAAAAACAAAAAATATATTTAAAAAAAAACAATGTTTAAGATGTATCTCGCATCTGTTACAGATTCCAAGCTAGATTATTATTAGTATTTGTAATTGGGAAGATGCTTGCATTAGCCTAAAGGCCCCCACGGTCAAAATGTTTGCGCAAACATTTTGACCGTGTATGGGGCAGCTGGATGTCTGCGCAAACATGACTTTTTAACTAAATTTCCCTGACATTAGGTTTGCGCAAACGTTTTGCGAAAAATGTTTGATCGTGTATGGGGGCCTTAAAACTAACTCCATTCTATTACCTAATTAAAGCTACGAATATGAAAACTAGACTCATTACTAGAGGACTGTATATAACTTTTAATGTGCATAATAACACATAATCTTCGTGATAAGACAGTATCAGAGGGTACAGTATTATTAGCATTCCAGTACAGTATTATTAGCAGTACAGTACAGTTGTACAGTATTATTAGCATTCCAAGCAAAGATAAATGTCATATACTCGGATTCGAGAAAGGTTGAGTCAGTCAGGTGAAAAACGACCACTTTCGGTGTTTGTTTATTCTCAGAAGCTAGATAGACAAATAATTCTCTAATGAATACTCAGTTTAACAATGAATAAACAGTTCAACAATGGACCAAGAGAAACGAGTACGAACGATATTTATCCTAGCCGAAAAAAATAGTGCCTAACAGACTCATCCATTAACTAGAAAAGAGTAATATTAAACACAACTAAACTTTAAAAGATGATAAATACGTAAGTCATCCTTATATTTCAGTAACATAAATTAAAAATGATATGTATGTAAATTTAATCCGATTATCCTTCGGGTCAAAACAATTAATAAAGTCACTTGGAAATTCCACCTCTAGAAAACTTGTATGAAATTGTCGGTAAAGCTTAGGTAAAGTTGTAGGGTCTTTAAGTGGCAACTCAAGCAACCCCGGTAATAATAGTCTAATAGTTTTAGGAGGGTTAGATCGGCTCCAAGCAATTAATTCTGAAGGTTGGTTTCGCAAACTCATATTTTAGGATATTTAGCAACGGTTTTGGCTATGAGAAATTTGAGAGGTCAAATTACAAAACCTTTTACTTATATTAAATGGAAGATCATACGGAATTAACAGTAAATTATAATTGTAAATGTATTATTAGATTTAGATTTAACTTAAAATCCACTTTTAATTGGAATAAGCAGTTTTTAGAAAGCAGTTTGCGAAAAAGAAATTCAATTGAACTATGCAAATTAATCTTTGATTCGTGAGAAGTCTTCCAAGTAACCTTCTCATTATTTCGTTTTCTTTTTTCATTATTTTTTATTTATTTATTATTATTTATTTTATTTTTTTTTTTTTGTATAAATGGTACCATTTTCATTTATTGTCAAGTGAAGAGGATAGTGTAATCAATTGATATTGAATACTTTCAATATAATATAAAATTGATATAGTGTATTGATCAATCTATATTAATCTAATAAAAGTTAGGGTAAATAGTTATAGCTCATTTCTAAATTTAAAAAAGCTTATTAGTCCAGTGCAATTAGACAAAAAAAAGGCTAAACTTCGGAGAAATTAGGAGAAAGCTGAATTTTGGCATGAACCTTGATATTGTGGTTCTAAACAAAATGTCAAAAGTCCCCATTGATCCAAGTGCCGCTAAATGAACTACGCGGGGTCAAACGTTATCAAAATCGGTTTTTTGTGAATATCTCATTGACTGTCATGTTTACAGAAAAAATACAAGTAATAAATTTTGTTAATTAGAACATTTCCTACAAAAAAGATCTCATGACTTTTATTCGTAGGTGTGACGGTTTTGGAGGTAACCTCAATTTACCTTCTTATTTATCATGAAACGTGGACTCTAAGGCCCAATTCACACACGAGTGGCGTGGGTCTAGCGTGGCGCTGGTTGGTGCCACCTCAATATGCACGCAATGATCTAATGTTCACTGGTAATGCATGGTATATGGTGGCAAGTGGCGGCTCCGCAATGCTACTCCGACATAAGAAGATAAGTCGAAAGTAAAGTCTTCGATAAGTAAAAAGTAGCGTGGCGGAGGCGCCACTTGCCCTCCTCTACCATGTCATACCAGTGAACATTAGGCCATAAGTTAGCACATTGAGGTGGCACAAACCAGCGCCACGCAAGACCCACGCCCCTTGTCTGTGAATTGGGCCTTAGGGGGTGTGAAAAGGAGGCTGGTACCGAAGTGCGCCAGCCTCTTAGTCTAAAGAGTCTAAAGGGTGAGGTCAGGTAACCCGGGTTATACCTCTTGCTCACCGTCTAAACACAAAGAACTTTGTAGCCGACTTAACGAAATTAGAATCCAACACATAGGAAAAATTCAGGATTTAACATTTACTGAGGACTACCGATGTTCTACCAACGATGGCCAACTGATTAAGTTTATCTTCGGACTACCCGATATAGACCCTGAAGAATGTTATATTGAAGATTTTATAAGCCAAAAAATAAGCCATCACAATGATCGCGATTTTGGGACTATATCACCGAGAACTATCTTGATCTGTCCACGGATAAATTCCCAACTGGATAAATACCGGGATTCGAGCCGCCTAGCTTTGGTTGTTTAAAATAATAAGATATCTAGATTTGAAATTTGAAAGTAATTTTTAATTTATTTAGGAGTATGTAGATTAATAAATTACACATTTCAATATGTATTTTATATTATATTTATTGAGTATAGACTCATTTGTATTATTTGTATATTACGTGTGCAATGCAAAAGATTTTAGTTTCTCTAACTTTTCTCTGGTCTTTAGGGTATGTAATAAAAAACTTCACCTTGCTCTTAATTTGCTATATTTCGCCTCCTCTTGAGGCATCTTCAGGCCTTCCTTTTGTTTCCTTGGTGTATAGATAATTTTCTAATGTGTGATTTTTTATTTAAAAAAGATCAAAAAAACATCACCAACTAGCTGTGCAAGCCACATTGTCAAAATTTAACCGTTATATTAGTTAAAAACATCTAAACACTATTTAATTTAATACTTTTTTTTATTTAAAGGAAACTAGGCTAGTTTCCTTTAAATATAAAAAAAAGTATATAGCAAATTAAGAGCAAGGTGAAGTTTTTTATTACATACCCTAAAGACCAGAGAAAAGTTAGAGAATTTAAAATAAAGGGTAAAAGACAAGGATAATGAAAAGATTTTAGTTTTCATGAGTTCGTTTAATGATAAGTTAATCTAAGCCCCTCTAATAAAAATTAGCATTCACTTATAAGTGAGTGTAATAATTGTTAAGAAACATTTCTTTAATTTTTAATATTAACAAAATATTTTGTTTTTTCCTCTCGTATTTTTTATTATTTTCTTAAACTACCTATGTTAAATGATAACTTATTTTGATTTAGTAAGTTTTTTTTGTTTTAGCGAATTTCCATTGGAAAAAATTCGCTAATGGAGCCACCCTCATGGCGGGAGTTGGACCCGGGAATGTGGCCAAAATACGTTTCAAAGGCCCCTGATCACGAAAAAATAGGTCTTATAAAACTTTATATATATATGTANGGACAGATCAATATAGTTCTCGGTGATATAGTCCCAAAATCGCGATCATTGCGATGGCTTATTTTTTGGCTTATAAAATCTTCAATATAACATTCTTCAGGGTCTATATCGGGTAGTCCGAAGATAAACTTAATCAGTTGGCCATCGTTGGTAGAACATCGGTAGTCCTCAGTAAATGTTAAATCCTGAATTTTTCCTATGTGTTGGATTCTAATTTCGTTAAGTCGGCTACAAAGTTCTTTGTGTTTAGACGGTGAGCAAGAGGTATAACCCGGGTTACCTGACCTCACCCTTTAGACTCTTTAGACTAAGAGGCTGGCGCACTTCGGTACCAGCCTCCTTTTCACACCCCCTAAGGCCCAATTCACAGACAAGGGGCGTGGGTCTTGCGTGGCGCTGGTTTGTGCCACCTCAATGTGCTAACTTATGGCCTAATGTTCACTGGTATGACATGGTAGAGGAGGGCAAGTGGCGCCTCCGCCACGCTACTTTTTACTTATCGAAGACTTTACTTTCGACTTATCTTCTTATGTCGGAGTAGCATTGCGGAGCCGCCACTTGCCACCATATACCATGCATTACCAGTGAACATTAGATCATTGCGTGCATATTGAGGTGGCACCAACCAGCGCCACGCTAGACCCACGCCACTCGTGTGTGAATTGGGCCTTAGAGTCCACGTTTCATGATAAATAAGAAGGTAAATTGAGGTTATCTCCAAAACCGTCACACCTACGAATAAAAGTCATGAGATCTTTTTTGTAGGAAATGTTCTAATTAACAAAATTTATTACTTGTATTTTTTCTGTAAACGTGACAGTCAATGAGATATTCACAAAAAACCGATTTTGATAACGTTTGACCCCGCGTAGTTCATTTAGCGGCACTCGGATCAATGGGGACTTTTGACAATTTTTTAGAACCACAATATCAAGGTTCATGCCAAAATTCAGCTTTCCCCCAATTTTTCCGAAGTGCAATGTCTAATTGCACTGGACTATATTGGTTGGAAAAAATAAGGAATAATAATATAATTGTTTTAATTTTAGTCTTATTATAATATGCAAGGTTAATTCCATTAAAATTACTTCTTTTTCTATTCCCTCGACTTAAGCATCCCCTACACGATCAAACCGCTTGATCAAAACATCGCGTCAAGTTACACGACCTTCAAGCCACTTTGGGGTGCATCAAGCATCCCACCAATCTTTTCATCAACACTCATTTGTAGCTGAGTTTTCGACTAATAAACTGCTCCTCGTGGACTTAAGTGAATCAGTATTGTGTAGCTACCATGGTTTCGAATCATGATTTGGGGTTCGAGCATGTGATTGACGGAATGCTTGATCAAAATTGCTCTGGACCGTCAAGCCGCTTGACTCATTCAAAGTATCCATCTATCTTCGTCGAGTCTTGAATTAAGCATCAAACGTGATCCTAGACTATCAATCATGCTTGACACCATTGCTTGACGCACTGTTTTGATCAAGCGGCTTGAGAGTGTAGGTGTAGGGACTGCTTTAGACATAAATTAATCTTAATCCCTACGTCAGATGGAATCTCCATTCGACCCTGTCTGGTTTCACCCTCAAAACGTGATCACGAACTGGCAGGAACGTCAGGGAGACCAGATCGGCTTGTCTAATCGCCCCTTAAAATGGACGATGCACGGTTAGTGTATTGTTCCATTAGGTTAAAATTCCTAAAATTGACATACGTAACCAGTTAGTTGTCTGACCTTTAGTCACCAACCAAGTTATGACCATGCCCGATGCAATAATAAAGTAAAATACGATCTAAATATTTGAATAAATACCATACCTAATTGCTCATAGAAGAACACAATAAAACAAGAAATGGAATATGTTTAAATTCTAATAGAAGATAAATCCTTAACATTATCATTGATTGATACTGATAATGCTTTTAACCTTTAAAAATTGCTTTATGATAAGAGTTGCAAATGAATCAAAAGTGTCAGCCTTAAATTTTTAAAGCCAAGCCAAAGGCTATTATAAATTAAGGGGTCGTTTGTGATTTTATTCGTTTTCGAAGTATTTTTATAAGTGTTTCTTGTGAACCAGTTAAAATGTTACGAAGTTTGAGTAAATGACCTTTGTTATAATTGTGTTAAGTGATTTAACAATTCGAACCTACTAACGGTCAGTATCAACTAACGTACTCTTTATGAGTTTTATTGTTGCTAATATAGTAATGACATAAGAATCAGTTGTTGTGTTAACAATTTTCTTTATTATTTATTTATGTATTCACTTATTTATTAAAGGTCAAAGGCTTGTTTGACCTTTTGAGATAACTTAAATTATTTACGCTTAACCATCGAAAAGGAGAGTTGATAAGGGAACTGTTACTTAAAAATTAATCACATAGACAGATCTACCTTAATGGACTAATGGAGTTGTTCACTAGGTAACTGTAGACTTTCCCTTTTTCCTGTATCTTCTTCTACACTAGAAATATTTAACAGCCCTAGTAGCACTGATTTAAAAGTTATCCCTTTTTCGAAATTTTATTCTTTCCCTGATTGTATTCCCGTTTTGGATGCTACATTGGGCCATCCTTAGGGTACCCATGGGTTAATTTTACAAAATTAGATCCATAAGGGGCTTATTTTGGATATCCTGATCACACTTGACCGAAGGTTAACTTTCTAGCATCCATGGGATGTGCAAAAAAAAAAAAACAACAAAGTGACTGATATCCTATTGATATGGAGGACTGACGGTCCTACTGATATCCTATAGTCTAAGTCGCGCTGGTTGGGACAGTTGACGGATTGGACACAAAAGGAATATTTTTAAGTTAAGATTTATCTCTCCTCATTAGAAATGAAACTAGACACATTGTTAATAAATAGTTTGACATTTCATAATGACAGCAGCCAATTTCGGCAACTCTAAGAAACACAGATTATCTATTAATTTCTATCATTTATTTTTACAGGCAAAATTTTTCTGATCTCTCTCAAAATATCCAACTCTCCTCCAAAGATTATAGGTTTGTTCCAACCACACTTCAAACTAGTTTGAAACTGTCCGACGCATGCGTATCGGACTAAAATTTAACTCCTGTTGCTAATGCGCATGCGTCGGACAGTTTCAAACTAGTTTGAAGTGTGGTTGGAACAAACCTTGGAGTCCAAATTATTATGCACTAGCCCAACACACAAGTTGGAAAACACATTGTAAACTATGTTGTGATAATTGCTATTGTATCAAGCTAAATGCCTATGTAGTCAATACTTACTCTGGTGGACTGGCCCTGAGATCGAATTTAGTGAAGTAGAGGTCGACCCGTTGATGGGGAGCAGCGACGAAGGTGTAGACGCACTGGGTCGACTGGTCGCTCAGGTCTGTTAGGGTGGGAGCCTCGAACGTACCGTTCTGCCAGCCCCCTCCCCTACTCACGAACGTCCTGTCGCAAACTGTAACAAACAAGAAAAAGGGTTCCATAAGATTACAATATTAAGGCTTCAAGTAGGAACATACTAAATATTTAGAAAATTTGGAAACCAAATAATAATTTGGGTGGAGATACACAATACACAACTAATGCCAGTAGCTTGAACCAAAACATGCCAGCTACTTGCACGAGCTACTTACATATGTTAAATTGCATGCCTGTAGATGGCAAGCAAGCAGATAAAAACTTAATAAAAATCCTTGGTATGCCAGTTTCTGGCAAATACCTTCTTGTGGCATACAAACTACTTCTCCAATTTGACGGCATGTGTATCTCCACCTTTATAGGCTCACCAAATTGTCAGTTATGAATGAGTAGTGATAATAAAAAAAAAACCTTAATATTTTTAGAACCCATTTTTAAACTAATTCAGTTTAATTTCATAGATATTAGCGGGTAAAAGATGAACAAAAGAAAGCAAATCAAAGTCCAATATAATTAGTAATTACATCCTAAGCTACAAATATATATACATACATATATAGTGACTTAATGCTTTGATTGTACCAAGTAATTTGATTTTTATTAATATCACTTGCTGGTTCCTATATTCGTAGTAACGGTAACATGTTATAGTAAAAACAAAAGAAAATAGACCCCAGCATCCAGCATGTTATACTTTTTACTACCACACATTAGTTAGGTTAAACCTTAATACGTCAAAGAAACACTACACACGAGTTTGATTACAGAATAATAATAACCTAATCGAATTTAATCGAACCTCAAACATCGAATCTAATCAAAACCTTGATATTTACGACGAAAATCCTCAAACTCAATTCCAATCATATTTCGGAAACATGTTTTAAATCAGAGTAACTTCAATATTATTAAATAGCATTCGTATTTAAGAAGATGCGTAATTAAACGTAACAGCTCTCAAAAACGGATACTGGTAAGATTAAAAATTAAACGTAATTTATGTTAGGTATTTGACATTGGAACTTCTTTAGATTATTACTCCCCTTTTAAAAATACTCTGCCAATTAATGTGGCACATAGCTTCCTCGCAAAGAAAAATACTCTGCCAATTAATGTGGCACATAGCTTCCTCGCAATGAAAAGACCAAAATAAGAAAAATACCATAAATATCAAAAAGTTGGAACAGCGTGGCACTATTCCTGTAAATATTTAATAAAATCGGAGAAATTTAAACATTTGTTGAAGAAACAAAGCCTCCAACAAGCACCAAAAGTTAACGCATTTATAATTTATTTAATAAACAAAAATAAAACTGCAACCATATCGTAGAAACCTCTGTTAAAAAGCACAAAATAGAATATAACAAAAAATTATCAACGATGCAAGAGCTTTTTAATGATATACATCACACTATAAAAGATTAACTTTAACATTTGTACCCCTGTACTCTAAAGGTTCCAAAATTATATTTTTAAAAAACAAACAATACAAAAGGGCGTTCATTTAACTAATAAATACATATAAATAAAAAACCTAGTATCAGTAAAAAAAAAGTATTTAAACCCTTTAATCTACAACAAAATTATAAATCGGTACAAAAGTAAATGCACAAAATTTTTTAAAAATCAACAAATAAAATAGCTTTAATGTACATATCAAGGCCTTTAAAATGATATACGACACAATATTAAAAACCAAAAAAAGTGGTCATGTGACACGGCGCACGGGAAAAAGTTTACTCGCATGTTCTCAGCAAGTAGGATGAACTAATGNAAATTAATTTAGTCCTTCTTTTAACATAATATTAACATTTTAAAAGTTCAATATTAACTCGGACCTGTCCAGACAATAATAAAGGGAGGGAGTTTTGCTGTTGCCATATGGCAACGCTAGGTTATTAAGGGTTAAAGTATTATTTTTTATTCAAAATGGGGGAAGAAACAAGTACTACAATGTCCTAAATCAATAAAGGACTCATAAATCGTATAACTGTATCCAGTGCACATTATCAATGTACAATAGCAAACGCATAAATGTCGCGAGAGTAAAAAATATGTGATACCATTATTTCACTTGTATGCTTTTAAAACATATTTAATTGAAAAATTTTAATCTATATGAAACTAAAAATACTTTTTAATTATAAGTGATATAAAGAACCCTAAAATGTAACAGTAATATAAAGCTATTACGTGGTTAATTTATTACAGTCCTTCATAATGGCGTTCTTTATGGTCTAATATATGAATTTAAAATTAAAATCTCTGGTGAATTTCACATATCACATCATCAAGTAAACTCTATTTTGTTCTGAACATGGTTGAAGTCGTTCCACGCATTTTAATATCGTAAGTTATCAAAATCTCAATTATTTTAGAGTGTTCTATAAAAAAAAAGAAAAAAAAGCTTATTAAAAAATTTCCTGGTACTCATTGTTACGAAGTCTTTTGTTAATTATTTTTTTAAATGTATAGTTGTAATAGGGTATTAAAACAATGAATGTTTTATGTTTTTTCCCCCCGAGGGTTTTTAGATTACTCAAGATTATTTTATTTTATTTTTTTCGGGTTGACGTAAAGTTTTATAAATATTCATTAAAAAAAAAAAAAAAAAAAAAAAAAAAAAAACAACGAAATAATTTAATTAAAACTTTTTGGTTTAGTATCCGGGCTCTAAAGATAGTCTATTCATACCAGATACTTTTAATAGATATTTTATAAATTCATTACCCAAGACTTGACCTCAGAAAATGGTATAATAAGTCTTGTAAAATAGCATTATCCCACATTTTTTTTTTATCAACTTGTGAAGGATTGAAACAAAATGGTCTTTCTAAATAACAATATTTCAGCAGCATTCGGTCTCAATAATCAGTACTGATATACAATAATCAGTATTAACGTCTATTTAAGCCAAAAGCAACTTTGATAGTTAAAACATTTTTATTTCTTTTGTCTTTATATTTTTAATTTAAAAAGGAACTAAGCCGTCTATAATATGTCGGAGAATAAGGTAAAACTATAGTGTCTACCTGATGTTTTTAAAATATCGATCTTCAATTAAATTTAATCCAAAATTTAATATAATAAGTGATCTTTTAAAATAAGAATTAGAGAAAATAAGTTTTGCAAAATCATATAGCAAGTAATTAAGTAAAATTTTGATAGTTCGCTTCCAGTCCCACTTTATAAAGATCTGGATACAAATCCCTTAAAAAATTGGTTATAGGTTTAAAAGGTAATCCATTCATAATCAAAATTTAGTTTAAAATTGCAATAGTTAGTAAACTGTCTTACAGTATTATCCAAATATACTATGTAAAGCTTTTAAAACCCATATTTCCTTAAGTAATATCTATATAGAAGTAAAATCCATATTTATGATTATCCTGGTCACAAGAATTAGACAATAGTGTAAATTTTACAGTAGATAGATACATTTATTACCAAATCATACATTTACCTATTCATTTATATAAATAAAATCCGTATAAAGCAAACAATAGAGATATAAAATAAGTAGTAAAGATTATAAAACACAACAGTGCACACATTAAACACAATATGAGCAGGTGTGTATAACCATCGTTTGATCTACAGAGTGTTATATCTATAACAAATATCGAAAATTTCTATTTTCTATCGTAAATACGTCGTGGCTAACCAAACCTGCAAGTGATTAATTAACTGCAGTCTCTCGTGGAACAAAAGCCATCCAGAAAGCCCTGCCAACTAACCCTGTTGCCGACCATACTTTTGAATAACTTCCAGGTTTTGCCTCCTTCCAATGAATGGTTCAGTAAAGACAGTTCTTTGCCATATTTAACTACCTGCCATATTCAACTGACTTATGGTCTCCCTTTCTTTTCAATCCTTTGCGGCTTTATGTCCAAGCCCTCTCTCGATCTCGCAATGGCATATTTATCTTCCTCAACCAATGTCTCATGTATTTTCACTTTTTTTTAGGGTTTCGTTGGTAAAACCAAAAAAAAAGAAACCCTTATAGTTTCGTTCAAAATGGTGGANAATTATAATAATTATTGAAGAATTATAATAATTATTGAAGAATTATAATAATTATTGAAGAATTATAATAATTATTGAAGAATTATAATAATTATTGAAGAATTATAATAATTATTGAAGAATTATAATAATTATTGAAGAATTATAATAATTATTGAAGAATTATAATAATTATTGAAGAATTATAATAATTATTGAAGAATTATAATAATTATTGAAGAATTATAATAATTATTGAAGAATTATAATAATTATTGAAGAATTATAATAATTATTGAAGAATTATAATAATTATTGAAGAATTATAATAATTATTGAAGAATTATAATAATTATTGAAGAATTATAATAATTATTGAAGAATTATAATAATTATTGAAGAATTATAATAATTATTGAAGAATTATAATAATTATTGAAGAATTATAATAATTATTGAAGAATTATAATAATTATTGAAGAATTATAATAATTATTGAAGAATTATAATAATTATTGAAGAATTATAATAATTATTGAAGAATTATAATAATTATTGAAGAATTATAATAATTATTGAAGAATTATAATAATTATTGAAGAATTATAATAATTATTGAAGAATTATAATAATTATTGAAGAATTATAATAATTATTGAAGAATTATAATAATTATTGAAGAATTATAATAATTATTGAAGAATTATAATAATTATTGAAGAATTATAATAATTATTGAAGAATTATAATAATTATTGAAGAATTATAATAATTATTGAAGAATTATAATAATTATTGAAGAATTATAATAATTATTGAAGAATTATAATAATTATTGAAGAATTATAATAATTATTGAAGAATTATAATAATTATTGAAGAATTATAATAATTATTGAAGAATTATAATAATTATTGAAGAATTATAATAATTATTGAAGAATTATAATAATTATTGACTCCGAATTATACCCATGGGAAGATACACTCGAAATCTTTCTTTTATTCTACTTTGTCGAATACTCTATTAAATACTATTACTACAAAAATATCTTATAAATATGTATTTGCATACTTTAATGTGAATTTGATTAATGTTAATTTACTTCTAGACTTAATCGAACCAAAAAGTCAAAATTAGGAGGTAGACTATTCTTATAGGAACTGATGGCCTTTTGAAGGCTGAAAGCTGCTTTGGTATTAACGTTTTCTCAATTTACGTGGAGAGACAGTTTTTGTTTTTCCATTAAGATGACCTCCATAGACGCTCCCATATCTAGCATGACTCTAATATGGTCATTGACCATACTATAGTCAATGAACCCAACGAAATATCAGAGAATCATAATAGAATTGCGATTTAATGTTTTCATATTGATTCTGTATTTTACAGATTGTTACATTAAGTAAAATCATGGTATATATTCATATTATACAAATATTGATTGACAATATCTATATTACTCAATCATTAATCTATTACAACTCAATTATCGTCGTCTAAATCGAAGGATTTTTCCATAGTTCAATCATGAAAAAAAGATAGATAAAAGATAAGATCTAATTATAATTTATCATACTGTTGTTGATCTTAAAGTATTTCAAATGTAGGAACGTATATCGATATTTTACATCGATGAAATGGTTATGTAATAATCTAATAATCAACAATTGACGATCGAACCTCTTGTCATGAAAAAACGTAACAAAGATCAATTTATCTTAAAATATCATAAATTACTTTTTATTATTACACCTGTTTATCAAAATGGGTAGCATTCAACTTCATCAGCCATTTCTTTAAGGTTCAGGGCTAGCAGATACGTAATTGCGTAGGCACGAAGGGATTCATCTCTATGGCAAGGCTTTTGCTATCAGTGGATAGCAAATGGATGTTATCTATATAGCCCTCCGCAATTACGTATCCGCTAGCTGTGAACGTGAACCCACCTTTAATCAGTTGTAAATAATAGTGAATACATTCTCATATTGTAAAACGTAAAATACAGCGTGAGGTGGTTATAAACGTGGTAGCAAATGATGCGTAAAACAACGACAAAAAATAAATTGCAGCGTCTTAACATAATTCATATTATATTATGCATATTTATATTTGTCACTAGCCCCAGACTTCTCCTCTACTATTGATCATTACGTGCTCTTGTTTCATAACAGTTTAACAATGTTAAACATTTTATATTCTACCTGTGTTGCAGAGCAGGTGATGTAAGTAGGGTCAGAAAGTAGCAGTTGGTAATAACTTTTTATAAGGGGACGGCATCCTAAGGGCGTAATGTCATAACAGTCAGCGAGTTGCGGACTCCAACAGGACGATAAAAAAGAGAAAATGACAGTATTTTTATTATGTTCTTCCTTTTGTCAGATTTATAGTGTCGTAAAGTTTTTAAAGGCTGAAGTTGCAAAGTCTATACGCAAGCCTTTCGTTGAATTTGTAACAAAGCAAGCTACATTTGATCCAGATTAAATTCTATTAAGATTATAGATACTTAAACTATTAAAAACTTTAGTGTTTTTCAAAATTCTTCTTTTACCATCATATCTCATAATATGGAAGTGTTTATCTATTTTTATTGAAATTTCACGGAGCAACTTAAAACAAACTCAACTGGAAACTCCAGTCATTTTTGAGTTGACAGAAAGTAAACCCAGTTTGTAATGAGTTGCTCCGTGTGTGGTGTCCCATTCAATTACACAGGTTGAAACTCATAGTCAACTGGTTGGTGATTTGAGTCTGTAATCAGTTTGTAGTTTGTTTGTTTTGTAGTGTTGTTTTGAGTTGCTCCGTTTACCTTAGAGTAAATCTTTCTTGTTTGGTGTTTTGAAATTGTTCAGGTCTATTTAAAGGTTTTTTTGTTCTCCCGAGCTTACCGAAAGTAACGGAAGCCTTGGATTATTCTGTAGAAATGTCATCGATTTCAAAAATTCCAAGACAGAAATCTGTTTCAGACATCAGGAAACAATGTTGGTCCCATGTAATTTTCAACATTCTGCGCCCATTTGTTTCTCTTCCACTTTGTGGAGAGGCGTTCCGTTTATCATTATTCTGTTGTTATTAACTCCCCTTGCGTTCTTAATATTCTATTTAAAATTTATTTTATATGTTTAGTAAATTATTCTTTACATATAAATAAAAATAGCCATTATATTTTACTAATATATTATATTTTAACTTAAAAAATTGCCTTAATCCCTCATAAATATGCACATACTTATTTCTTTCAAATTTTCTTTCATGGTTGACGTGAAAGACAAACAATTAAGATTTGAATCTTTAAGAACTTCTAAACGGTTTAATTTTCTAATTAGAAAAGTGATTTTCACATAGCCCATTGTCTTTTATAAATTCCACTGATACTATAAGAAGAAAGTTATTATAGGGTGTGAGAGTTGACGAGGATTAATACGGAGCTAGTATAGAGCGAGAGACTGCTATGACATATTTACCCAAAACATAATTAATTATACCAAACCAAAAGGGTTGGTTGAGTTAGTTAGCGCTTCTGCGCAATACACTGTAGAAATTCATTAATCTTACGCCTCTATTGTTGCAAGCGACATCGTAAATTAGGTGTCTTCAATTCAGGCTTATACCTATCGTATATTACCTATTTGTTTTTAGAATCTATTAAGAAACTACATCTTTTTACTAAATTGAAACTGTATAAGAATAAAAAATAATCCTGGTTATATACTAACCACTCCAAGTATAAATAAATAACACATATGAAATATGAAATATAATAAAAGGAAAGAATTTAGTTAGACATAATATGTCCAACTACTGAGACGTAATATGTCCAACTACTGAGACGTAATATGTCCAACTACTGAGACGTAATATGTCCAACTACTGTGACACAATATGTCCAACTACTGTGATATAATATGTCCAATAACTGTGGCATAATATGCCCCAACTACTGTGACATAGTATATCCAATATATTGTCTATTTTGTGTCACAGTTATTACAATTCAGTAAACTCTAACCAAAAATAGTTATTTACGCTACAAGGAAGATAAGTGTTTTCCTACTCGAGGTTAAGTTTTATCCTGAGGCACCGCCGAAGGAGAAAACTTCATTAGCTCCCGTGGCCTTGTGGCCGAGGAAGATACATGAATCAGCTCCCGACGTTTGCCGAGGGAAATTACTGCATTAGCTCCTGACGCTTGCCGAGGGAGATTACTGAATTATTTGCTCCCGAGTCATAGCCAAGGTAGATAAAGCCGAGAGCAGAATTACTTCGATCTTTGAGCATTAAATGTTATCTACGTCTGCCATACTATGGCTAATAGCTATTGTTTTTAATTTTTCTATAACAAAAAATACTTTTAAGGCTTTGTAAACATAAAAAAACCTTCCCGAAAAATTAGATAAACAGCTGATTAGCTATGCTACCAACATAATACTTAAAAAATTACCTAAAAATACCCTTTAAGTTGGTATTACGGTTTTTCCCACTTCTATGGGAGGGAAGTAACATTTCCCGCCCAATTATTAATAATGTTTAGTCTACTTACAATACAAGTCATAGATAAAGAACACTATTCTTCACTAAAATAAAGAAAAATGTTGAAAACACAAATAACTTCTTATAATATTAAGAAATTGTATTTGGAATATGAATTCTCTGATTTTAGATTGCTTACATAGAGTGATGTTTTTAGTTAAACTAAGTTTATTATTAGTTATTTGTTTATTATATTATTAGTTGGTTCCAACCTTATTAAATTTAATTTTGGTTATAGTTAACATGCTATTGTAGTTTATCTATTTTTATTGGTAGATAAACAAGGTTTTAGAGGGAATAATGATTAATACTATTAAATTCTTAAAAAGGGTATCTTCTGTAAGATATTAAGCACACGTTTTGTCATTATTTTTTCATCTGCTTGAGTGAAAATTTGAAAAAAGAAGGGATTATAATAAAAGTTGATAAACTGAGAAGTCAGTACCTTTAATGTCTTAACACTTACTAGATAAGCGGTGTTAGCAGTTAAAAAACAATTTTTACACTCTTCTGCCTATTTTATTGTTATCTGGTGTTATGAGCTTACAGTTTTAAAATAAATAACTACCCTGGGCTTCCCCAAAATTAGATTCTTGTTTATAATCTCTAAAGCATTAAATATTTTTAAATTATTCTAATTACTGTTTACTTTGTATAACCAAGTCTCTTAAATGAAGACGAGGTAGATTTTCTTAAGGTAGAAATTATAGTAATAAAAAATCAAATTATGTTAAGGCCCTTTAAAAGAAGATCATTATCGTTATTTTTATGAACTATTAATATAATTATATTTACCGTGAAAGTATTTGATAGTGCTATTGAATTAAGTAGTATCATTAAAATATAGGGTTATTATTTCTTATCATCTCTTTTATATTTATTAATTTTTTTCTCTGATTAAAAAATAATCTTGTTATAAGGATGGAATATAGAATTTTTTTGTTTTTCGTCAGGGGATGGTATTACCATAATATTTTGTCGTATTAAACGAATTTCCCCCGAAGCAAGGAAACCAAGAATATAATTAAATCTTTCTAGCTATTATAATAATTTTAAACTCCCTCATTTTAAAGATTGGGAAGAAGTTTCATCAAGAGACATTTTGAGAAAGTGAGATAACAGAGTTTTTTAAAGGAGATGAAAACTGTTTTAAACTTTTAAAGAAACAGTTTTCCTTTTAACCAGTTATGCAAGTTTTTGAAAAGTTTTTGCGACGAGGAAGGTTCGGGTAAAAGGCATTTCGAACATTTTCACTCCCTAGATAGCGACAAAAGATAAGGGAAAATGGAAGCGAAAATCTTACTGGAAGAAAACATGGAAGCATTTTCTAACATGAGAGGTAAAAGGAAAAGCTCTCTCTATTCCCAAGTGTTATCTCCATGACAGCTTCAATGACAGCAGAGAGAATGTCACCTCCAACAATTCTACATTTATATTCTATACTCCATGGAGTCCATACTCGTTGAAACGACATGTATATTATGTATATGTTTTTTTCTCTCTCTGTTAAACCAATTTATTTCCTATATGTTTCTCTCTCTTTCTATTCACTACAACCAAAACTTCATTTTTACTCAAACATACGGAATATTCGAGCGTATTTTATACGCGTATACATACATGTATAATACAAATAACACGTATATCAAACAAAAAGTGAAAACTGTTGACGTACAAAAGATAAGCTGAAATAATGCAAATAACATATACATATATAACTTTTTTCGTTTCTATTCATAAAAAAAAAAAAAAAAAATCACAAAAAACCAATTTTCATGAACTGTTTGCGACATTGTTTTTTTGTTCATATAAAAGAGTCACAAAATGTTATATTTCTAAAACAAAATATAGATAGATCTTTTTCTATAGTTTTTCCCTATAAAAGTAAAAACTTCGATTTATTTAATATTTTGGTAGTCTTTCATTCTATTTCTTTCATACATTTTTATACATACATACATATATATATATATATATATATATATATAAATATAT
>KZ651143.1:538489-580141 GCA_001010745.2 Gerris buenoi | reverse complement strand
AATTATTATTATTATTATTTATTTATTAATTATTTAATTATTAATTTATTTTATTATGTATTATTTAAATCTTAAATTTTGATGAAATCTCCTGTAACAAATTCTTGCGTACCGTACTACATCTGAGATTGATGGATTTTAGTAAGAAATACCGAAAAAAACAGTTACTTTAATAAAAAAAAAATAGCAAATTATTTTTGTTAAATTTAATTAAATACGCTAAAATTGCGATAAGGGGAAGAATTCTTCTTTATTTCCGCACTAGTGAAGCATTATGGAACGCGCATGCGCAATGAATACAACTACGTAAAGAATCACTTTCTGCGCATCAAAACAGTGATAAAATGTTAATATTTTCTTAAAGAATAAGGATAAGGATTTCGCTTAAAGAATAAATATTTGATCCTTTAAATCTGCACAGATTCCCATATATTTTTTATCTTACCTTTATTACTGCACTTTGTAAATAAAAAGAAAATAAGATTTATGTGAAGCAAAAAAAAAAAAAAAATGCTATTAAATAGATATAAAGGTAAAAGAATAGGATTAAATATTGGATTGAATGTACAATTTATCACTTCTATATCCAGATGAAATATATCAAAATTAGTTTTATAATCTTGTCTTACTTTTAGCTAACTTATTGTTAAAAACGTGTGTGTGAATGTATCAGTATCATTCTACAATTAAGGAGGTCCCTCTAATCTGATTATTGTAATATATCATTTTTCACAGGACTGTCAGTATAAATAGTTTACATCCATTTATATAGGTATACATTAGTGACATCATGATAAGAATGGGTACGTAAAATATAGTGAAGATACTGGATGATAAACTTTTTCATTAGCTATCATTTCAACTAGTAGTATTTTGCATAGTAGATATAACATATTTTATAGACGTAATTAACCAAATTGTGCTTACATTCAGCTTTGCCTAATATAGGACAGAAATTTGTCGTATATAAGGCCCACATATGCTCGATCAAATTTATCAAACTGGCTTTATAATCCTGTTGGACATGTATGAAAGTTTGAAGCAAGTAAGTTTGAAGGTGTATGAAGTTTTTGAGTTGGATGGCTTAATGTGTTCGTCAAACTACTTTACAAACTTTTGATCAAACTTGCTTGTCCAAACTTGAATGTCCGAACTTACTTGTCAAACAAGTATGCTCATGTAAGTTGGCCATTAGAGGTTAAGCTTGGAGTGCATATTTTTCTTCCCTTCACCCACGGTTAAGGTAGATCCGTTTTAACAATAACTTAGGCTATTAGCGCATACCTAAACATTTTGAAACCTCAGAAGCTTAGGATGAGTTTCGAATGCCATTTTTTTATTTAGGTAGTTAAACAGTGGTAATTTATTTATCTTGAAGAATTTCGGAAATGATGATTAGTATTTGGAATCGTCGAACATTATAAATTTGCGGGCAATCATAGAGGATGTGATTCTAGTAATTTCTTTGTCACAAAGACTACAAAAGGTTTTTCCTGATTGGTGAAAAGGTATTCGGTGAGTCAGTCTCGTGTATCCAATTCTGAGAATTGAATATTTTTTATGAACATAAAATAGGTTCTCTTATAAGTTTCCAAATAAATAAATAAAAACTGCATTCACTTAATTAATGGTTCGCAATAATATAAAACAAAACAATAACTTTATAATAAATTAATTAATAATATTATTAAATGAGTTTAAAAATATTTCATAACAACGTCAGTTCGCAGTTATATATAAGCCTAATTAAATCACTAAAAATAATAACCCTTAAATTTATTCTCGCTTGAACTAATTTTCAAAAACTTTACATGAATTACCTTTCGTTTATTCTCGACATCATATAACCATTATATAAAGTTATTTTTGAAAGAACGAAGGATTAAAATAATATGTTTAGCCAACTTATTAAAAATAATTAAGCTTAAATCCTCGATTCCTTTTTGTCGCTAATTAAGAACTTATTCAAGCATACTCACATACTTCACGCCACAGAGATTAATCTTAATTATACGTCAGTTTATTTGATTTTAAAAGCTGAAATGTTGTAAATTGTTTTTAAAAAATGTACAATGCAATAATTTTAAATTAAGTATTATAATAAAACAGTTGGATTTCTCTGAGAAAATGTATTGTTTTAATTAAAACATGTCAATTGTATACAATATTATACTAAATTAGCCTGTTACTTTTTTTGTTATCCCACTTTTAATTAGATAAACAACTTTTTTTCGTTTAAAAACACACCAAAAATATAATGCGGACCGTTTATTTTTCGAGGGTAAAAATATATTAGGTCTCTTTATGTTATTTTTTTCTTTTTGATTTTTTCTATTTTTTGAGTAGCATTCTAAAGTTGAACCCTTGAAATTAAAAATGATGATGTTTGTAGTAGAATGGGTAAATAGAAAAGGTTAAAAGAAGATAAACAAGAATTTTAAAATTAATTAAACTTTTTTTGTGCTTTTGTTTCTCTCTGAAATTACCACAAAACTGTTGTTTTATTATTTTAATTGTTTAATTAGAAATAATTCAATTTCGGTAATTGGAAGAATACTTCGTTCGAAGCAATACATTTGCCAAGTGTTTACGCTTTATTTGATGTTAAATAAATATTAATGTAAGTTTAATTAATTCAAAGTGAACTCGGCGAAAAAGAGAAGTGTTCAAAATGATAATTTATTTTGTTGGAGAGTGTGCACCATACAATTACTCCATGGCAAACAACTTTGTCTTATGGTGTTGAAGATTTCTATTTCAAAGTATTTTTAAATAGTATTTGCGTTGTATGGATTTTACTGATCAATAAATTACGTAATTCTATCAGCTTATTAATTAGTATTGCATAAATTAGCAATCGAGATATTGTTTGCACAACTAATTGTATTCATTGCAATTACGAGATGAGCAATTCAGGAGAGAAGCCTCCCATTATACTATGAAAAAATATAGCAGCAAACATTCTTTATATAATGTTCATTTTGGAAGTAAGGATATTTAAATTTTGCTGCTTGAAATTTAAAACTTATCTTGTTCATAATATATATTGAATATGATTTAGTATTAATAAATCACCTAACGATTAAACGTGATCGAACTTTTCTGTGGAACCTCCCTTTTATTTAAATCTCCAAATGTTTCCAAGCCAAAGAATAGTAAATGTAATATGATTGTTTCTTTCTCTTTCGGTAACTGTAAATTAGGATAAATCTATTTAAATTAGATGCAATGTCGTATTACAGAGTGACATTCGGGACAGATTTAATTTTGCCGGTTTGGTTGCTAAGATAAAATAAGGTGCCAATTAATTTACTCCCATATAACTTCCTCAAATCCTACCACGTACTTTATTTATTTTGTGCTTTTACAAGCCAATAATGTCTAGTTAGTTTAACTTTTCCCCCTTTTGTTTTTTTAATCTGTCATTTGTTTGATTTTTTTTTTTTTACAGTATCAATTTAGTAAAATTTGAAGAGCGCTGACGGTTTAAATTAATGTTGGGTTGTCTGCGGATTATTTTCGATAAATTGTAAAAGTTTCATACAAATCAAATAATTACTTTGTAAGCTATAGGTGTAAATAAATGTATGTTTGTGCGCATGTCGAAGGGAAACAAATGAGCACAGAAGTTTGAAACGTATATGGGACCAACAATGAGCTAATTATGACCTACCATAAATATTTCATTAAAATCGCACGTGGAGTTTTTAGGATATGTTGGTTTACAAAAATTGAGTGACAGTTGACAGTCCGACCGACAGATATCCTAACAAAAAGACACGGAACCGAAAATGTTCCTTGATCTCTGAAACGGATTTCTGTCTTGGACTTTTTGAAATCGAAGACAAAGTAGTTTCATTTTTCAGGACTATCATATAGCTTCTTCCGTTACCTTCGGTAAACTCGGAAGCAAAAATCAATCTTTAAATTGTATGAAATGTATGTATAGTTATTTTTTCAAGCATAGTCTTTTAAATGATGATTTTTTTACACTTAATTAACAAAGTATTTACATGAATTATAAGAAAATTATGTTTTGGCATTATTTTTTGTTGAGGTTTTTAAAGTGTTTTAATGAATACACCAACAGCTCGTATATTGCCGTTACTAAGTATTTTGAGATTTACTGCTCAACCGTGCATAACCAAGTAAATGTGATTAAGGAATGCACGCATTCAAATGTAAATCCTCTAAGATAACAAGCAGACTTCTTCATTTGCACTTTTCGTCTCTTATCTCCTTTTTCCTTTAAGTTTCACTTTAATCTACCTACTCTATAAACTCTGGGTCTAAATGAAAATGAATTCGGGGGTTTTCTTCTCTTACAATCCTTCATGAAAAAGGGATTTTGAAGGGTAAGGAATGATTTTCAACGGAATAAAAGGGCTGAAGAGAAGGATGTAGTCCATAAAAAGGGAGAAAAAGGTTCTTCATTAAAACGAACTCAATTGTCCTTCTACTTCTTAACTTCTAAATAATTAATAATTTCTTTTCTTTTTATCTTTAGCAAAACTCTTTAGCCCAGATCTTGAAATACTTTTCGAGCTGCGTTTTGTCTAATTAAACCAAAAAAAGCCAAGATTTTCTTTCACTTCAGTAGGTCGGGGAGATATTATTTCTCTCTCTTTCTCTAAATCTTACAAGAACTTCAAAAAAAGAAGATATTTCCTAAAAGAGATACTCTTCTTTCTTAAATAAAATTAAAAAAGATTGTTTTTTACTTAAAAGATACATTTTTTTGATTAATTCAAAGGATAAGGTCTTTTATTTTTTCAGGAATTCATTTGTATAAAAGTTTCATTAATGAAGTGTAGAATAGGTGCTGGAAAAAAAAAAAAATCTATAATCTTTTGTTGTGGAAAGTAATTCTAGGCATGTGCATTGCACTTAGTAAATTATTTTGCAGAGGAATTCTAGTATCTACATTTTTTTACAAAAGAGACTTTGAAAGAAGTTACGTTAATTTTTAAAAAAGGTTTTCTATTTCCATTATAGTTGAAGATGATGATAAAGGGAAAACTACAGAAAAAGTGTATCCTCTTCTAATCGCACCAAAGTTGCGTTTACGCCGCAATGCTCTAAACAAATGAACTTGGACAAAAGAATGATCACATATATTGTTCTCAATGGATGCTTTAGATGCTAAATAAATAAAATCAAAACTTGTTGGTTTTGATATATATTTAATTTGAAACGTTTCGACCAGTCTCTGAGTTTATAAGGTCAGTTTATAGAATGTACAAAAAATTGATTTACATGCCCGAATAGAAATATAAACCCTAACTAACAGAGAAATTGACAGCAGTTAGGTTTCTATTTCCCATTCTCTTGGCCTGTGTAAATATAGCAAATTTGTATATTCTGTTGCTGGAATTTATCTGCTTTCTTATTAATGCATGTTCTAATTCGTTTTTAATCTCTATATTGTCAAAGCTAAAATATATATTTGTCGATTTGAACTATACATCCTTTAGACAAACAAAATAAGGATAAGACATGATACATTTTCAAAGCTTGACGGCAGTGAAACATCAACCTAAAATCCGCTTTTTGACTTTCATCCACCACAAATCCCGTGTTCGACCGTGTTCTCCAGCTTTTACCCTGGGATTTCCTACACTGATGAAGAGGGGGTTAGGTTTCGCTTCGCTAAAACCTAGTTAGGATAAATTCGAAAATTTTCGCTTCTCTCGCAGCGAGACCTTAGGGATATTGGAGAGGGGTAGGTCTTTTGAATACCTGTGCTAATGTAGAGGGGAGATTTCGACATGGCTGCCTGCAGGTGAGGTTGTACAGAGATGAGGGGGGGGGGGGGGTATCGAACGATTCACTAATGAATTTCGACTAACACCCCCCTCTCAATTCGCTTGGTTTTGTCACCCCTTCTCTTGCAACTTCATCTCTCTTTCACATTTTGTTCATACTCAAATTGAGAGCAAGACGGAGAAAGTGAATTTTAACGGGAGGTCTCACGAGGGGTGAGACCCTAGGGAGGTTTAAATTGAATATTTGTTGATCCCTGCCCTCTCCCATGAACTAGATCCCTATAAGCTTTAAACTAAAATACCCACATATACACCCTTTAACGATTTTCGTTTCACAAAAGAGAGATATATATTCAACTAGGCCCACAGAAAACAAAACACAATACACCCAGATATGTAAACAATGTGCCTTCGTAAAATATTCAATTCTCCTTTAAAATTTGCAAAACCGATATCTTACACAAAGGAAATTCTCTGACCCCAATACATTTCTAAAAATATTAGTTTTGTAGAGAAACCCTTGGATGTTGCATTAAATAGAAACATTTCATAAATATGTAAATTTAAGTAAGAAAGGAAACAATTAATTTAATTTAAAATATTTTTTTTCAAGTAATTTCAGTACCCGGTAGTATAATGCTCCGTTTACACAAACCAGTATCCTACAGTGTAAATTAAGATTTTAAATAAAATATAACTGATTGTCGTATTAATTTTCCTTCGTATCTAAGAAGTTGATAATTGAATGAAAAGTTGCCGAAAGAAAGAAAGAAAGAGAACCTACGTTTCTTTAGGAAAGTCCTTTCTCAAAAAAGTGGACATGACACGTATGCTGAAGAACATTTCGCAAAACTTCTCTATAGAAAACGTTTACTTAAACAGGAATAATGAATGTCGATATGTTTTTTCCCGAACAAAGATGGCTGTCATCCGTGGTATCACATTATTTTTACCACAACCACCAAATTAAGCTGTTAAGTTATACTAAGATAAAGTACCCAGTAACATATTGTCTTCCCGCAATAGCATTGATAGTTATACTTTGATCTTAATACTCGTATTTTGAGGTTACAGGTACTGCAATTTTATTTTATTTTTTATTCGTAGAGTAATCATCCTACACGGAAAGCGAATGAGGGGTTCTATAATACTGGTGTTGCAATTTAAATTGTTCTTGGACACCACGGGAAATTCGAAACATTGGGTCGGGGAGCAATTGAGAGTTCGAGATTTTGACGTCTCGAAGGTAGGGCCAACTGGACAAACAAAAAGTCACTGGAGAAGGGGCTTTGGCTACCTATAAATTCACCTAGTGGCTTTATTTCCCCCTTACATAGGTGGGCTAACCTGAGTGTCAAAAAACAATTAATTATGATTGTTACACCCTTAGAATAATACTATATATAGAAGGAGCATAGAATCAAAACAACAAGCAATTACTGATAAGGGACTGAAGCCAACTTTCGCCGAGGGGTTGTGTCCCTTAGACCAGGGGACCAACAAAACAACACTCTTTTTTTTCATTTAAGCTGGAGAAGGTTGGCCACGCTTTAGTAACTATTCAAAGCCCGCTCACAAACGTCAAGAAAACAAGCCCTGCCATTGGTTATTGTTTACGTTTCACTCTGACGTCATTTTTTTCAACTCGCCCGTCATGATATAATAAACATTATTTTTAGCATATTTCAAGCTAAAATAAGATAAAACACAAAAAAAATATTACAATAAACTAAACTGACTATCAATAATTATAATTAAATAAAAAATTAAATTATAAAACCGAAGGCAAATAATTTTAGAGTTATGACGTCACAAATTACAAAAATGAATTTTTAGAACGCGGATAAGGATCACAACCAAAGTTGTTTTCAATGTTATCAGTGACACTCCTTCTATATATAGTATTATTCTAAGGTTACACTAGTGTAATGTATTTAGTGCAATAACCCGATAGTGTATTGCTTGGAACTAAACGAAAAAAATAACAAACGAATGCCTTAAAGTTATAACTGATTGCTTGTATTATTCACTTATTTTACTCAGGATTTCTTTATCATGAAAATTAGTACAGAATTATCTTTAACTTTTCGTTTAAAATGTTGAAATTTAATAACTTTTATACTTTTAAAGCAGGTAGGTGTTAAAGCCCATTGTTGAATGTCATAATGCTTTTTTGAGGTCAAATTATCAAGTTTTTTTTTTAAACTGGTGCAGTGACTAAACGGCATTTCTCCAGCTCTTTTCTTAATGCCACTTTTGTTCCAGATTCAAATTGTTTCTTAGCTAAGCTTTTGTTTCTTTCTTCTCTTGTTGGGAGTGTCTGTTCCTTACACTATTTGTGTGCACTTTCTCTCAGCGGATGAGAATTGTTATGAAGGAGGTCTCCCGAGTCCAAGTACTTGAGACCGGAGAAGAGGAAAAGGTACCCGGGCTTAGCTTGACACTTGAACACGGAGTTCCCTTTCCCTCGACGGCTTAGTAAGTCCTCCCTCAGGAAACCTCTAAAGACCTGTTCTGAAGCATCTTTTAAACTTGGTCTTAAGCCTTATATTCTATAGGACTTATCGATTTCTTAAGTTTCTGATTCCTAACTCCCTTCCCTCTTGATATCTCCTCTAACCACTTCAGATCCAAGGCCAGAGCATTTATAAAAGTCGACCCTATGGTCTCTATTTACTTGTTAGTGAGAACTCCGAACAACCTGCTTCAAAGTAAAAGGGAAAATTCTCGCAATTTAAATAAGTTTTATTCAAATTATTCACCTATTCATAATAACAATGTCATTCTGCAATTTCTTAAAACTTGAACACAACCTAAACCTGGGTGTCCACCTGAGGCGAAAATCGAGATTTGTTTCAGAACCTTGTCCACTTGACGAAATTTACAAAATTAGCTCCAGTTGAATCTCGTTGACTCGACTCTCCGAGACTAGTCACAGGTTTGTGTCCCTGAGATCCCACAGTTCTATCACTGACTCCACCAGTTCTATCTCAGTGTCCACCAGTTCTATCTCAGTGTCCACCAGAGATTCCACAGTTCTATCTCTGACTCCACCAGTTCTATCTCAGTGTCCACCAGAGATTCCACAGTTCTATCTCTGACTCCACCAGTTCTATCTCAGTATCCACCAGAGATTCCACAGTTCTATCTCAGACCTCTTAATTGAGGGATCCCTTATTGATGGATCAGCAATCTGTGCTAAGTACACTAAATTTATCAGGGAAATAATCAACATATTATATATTCTTTGATGTGCAGTAATTATAAACTAGGTGTGCAATGCTTGCAATATTGAACTATGCGTGCATTTATTTATTTTTTTCATGTTTTCCTATTTTTCCAATAGAATGGCCCCAAATAAATGAAAATATGAAAAAGTTAACATAAACAATAACTGAACTCTTAAAAAGCTTTCCAACTACACGCATCTTGAAGGGCATATACTATTTTAGCTTTTGTACCCCGAACCTCTATGTACCAATTTGGACCATTTCAGATGTATACCTTCCTGTAGTTGGTCACTATGACCATGACCATGCCGAATTTTGAGCGGATCATCGGGTCAGCCGTTCAGGAGAAAACTTTTGTACCCCGTACCCCTGTGTACCAATTTGGACCATTTCAGATTTATACCTTCCTGTGGTTGGTCACATTAACCGTGTCGAGTTTCGTTCAGATCGGTTCAACCGTTCAGGAGGAAACTTTTGTACCCTGTACCATGTACCCCTGTGTACCAATTTGGATCATTTCAGATTTATACCTTCCTGTGGTTGGTCACATTAACTGTGTAGAGTTTCGTGAGGATCGGTTCAACCGTTCAGGTGGAAACTTTTGTACCCCGTACCCTGTACCCCTGTGTACCAATTTGGACCATTTCAGATTTATACCTTCCTGTGGTTAGTCACTATGACCGTGCCAAATTTTTTGCTGATCGGTTCAGCCGTTTAGGAGGAGTATGCATCACAAAAAACGCAAAGTGTAGTATAAGAGCTTCGCTTCGCTCAGCTCAATTATAATTTAGGAAATTCATATAGCAGTTTAAATATCTATCTCGCCTACCAATTTAATCAGCTTATAATTTCCAAATGCGTTATTCACTTTGCCTAAAATTCCGAAGAATTTCATTAGGTTCATAAAGTTCCATTATATTCCACATATAAAAATCTCATTAGTCCACACATTTTTAGATATTTTATTGTTAAGAAGAACAGAGAGAAAAAGTAAAAAAAAAAAAAAAAAAATGTTTTAACTGAAGGGATGTAGATAAGGTTGTCTCAGAGACTAGTCCCAACACTTCAAAAGAGATAAGAACTCTGAAACTGAAACATAAGGGCAGAGCGTGTAGACTTGAGATTCGGTGATTCTCCAAGACTTTTGTACTAATTCAGAGACTAGCCTCAGCACCACGTCCACTTGTGACTTAAGTCTCGAGAGGCTTTAGAGTTCTTGAGACTAAAAAATCTCAGGTGGATCCGTACCTTTTAGAGTTCATTAAGATTTAATAGCAAATGATAATAATTAACAACACAATATCTCTTAAAATCTAAAAAGCTACATTTTGATGACAAATAAAACGAAGCAATGGATTTAGTAAACGAACAAATAAAACAAAGTATTGTGTGTAGACCATCGAATGTAAAATAAAACACTATAATTTATGTACTTGCGAACTTAAATCATAGTTAGTAATTTTGACAGAGACGAACAAATTTTTATAATATAAACCCTAAAGCTATCAGGAAAACTTTATTTATTTATTATAAAGAGATTTAGTGATTATCATATGCCTCATATTTGTTTAAATACATCATTGATGAATTTTCACACTTTACACTACATACTACATCTAAACCAGAGGTTGATGGTTTGAAGTTAGCTCTCCTCCCCTGAATCCCAGACTTAACTCCGGGTGTATAGTGATTATTTGAAACCCAGAGACACCTATCAAATTGACGATAACAAATAGACGTTTAAAGTTGACTATCTTCTTCCTTATAATTGCCTAATATTGAGTTGTTTGAATATCTAGCTCTTCTAGTACGTGATTCATGTCTTGGAGGAAAAAGAGAGAGGAAATTCTTAACTATAAATAATTGTTACTGCTCAAAAGCGCTTACAACTTATTGAAAGATCATAATCAGTGATTGTAGTGAAGTAGACGAGCAGTGAAGTCAGAAATGCGGCACCGTACTATAAAGTTGCTTTTGGTGGAGGACGTCTTTCTTTAATCCTCAACATCAGCGTTTTTAACTTTTAAAAAACAAAAGAAAAATCATATACTGTAGCATAATTTAATTGTATTTTTTTATACGTATATAGAAGGCCTAAAATCGAATACTACGGTTGAAACTGAAGAATTTCAAAAATTCTGAATCTACGTTCTCAGGATTATTATGTTTTGAATAATAACAAAAGGAGTTTTTCCACGCTTTCATGATTAATGTTAGTATTTTTAAGTTCGTTGTTTTTAGACAGTTTTGGCTTCCTACTAGCAAAGTAAAGGGTCGAGGCAAGTCACTTACGTCTGTCACTGGCTGTACCTCTATGATGAATGATGGCGTGAACTCAACCAACTAGAAAAACTTTTTGCCCCTCAGTGAGTTCCATGGTAGCTTAGGATAAAACTTTCATAAGGTATAAAAAAAAAAATCTAATATGGCAGGTGTGAGATTCTACCTCACCTGGAGGTTGTCCAAAGACCATTAATCTTCATCACTCCTGTGTCACTTTGCTAACCCCTTTCCTTTTGTTCTGGACATCAATTAATTAATAATAATGACGCCACAAACTAAAATAAAAATTTAAAAAACAAAAACAAATTCTATTCTGAAAGAAAACAGAGTGGTACCTGAGATGTGGTAGTACCATAATGATTTTATTACTGATGTAATGCTTATGTTGTAGTAACATTTACTAATCCCAATTTTAGGAATTGGCTTGGCTATAGCCAACAATATAGAAACATTCTTGAACCAATTCTAAAAAATAGACTATACCCCCATTGATTACGTATCCCAAACTCTACCAATTAAGTAACGCCGGAAAATGATTTTTCTCTAACCGAAGCGATAGACATGTCCCTTTGGAATTATAGCCGTCTTTGCCAGGTTGCGTTCCCTCAAAAAATTATATATGCTAATTGAAAAATGAGTTCTTAATCCCTAAAATTATAAATAAGTATTTTATAAGGGTTACTATTGTGGTACTTATCATTCATGAAATTTTATAGCTAATGATAAATTTAAGAATATAAAACACTCAAATTAATTCCTGATACACAGTGTACCAGTATTTTACAAAAGTTTACTTAATAAAATAAGTAAAGAAACCGATTGAAAACGCACTAGAGTCCCAAAACCATGACCAATTGATTGTGAGAAAAAGAAAAAAGTCTACAAATAATAAGTATGTTATACTATATATTATATAAGAAGTATAATTCAAACAATTTAAAATACGTGAGATAGAAACAGAGAAAAATATGCACTGGCTCCGCGATTTGAACCACGGACATCCAAATTTCCAGTGTGATGCTCTAACCAACTAAGCTAACCGAGATACAAACTTTACTCTGCGTGAAACGTTAAAAAATCCTTATTAAATAATAATAAGATTATTATTTAATGTGATAGTTGGCTGTAGGGGTACCCTTTATTCACTTAATCTTAAGAATGTGGATCCTTCCAGGGTAGTAAGAAAAGAAAAAGACTAGAGTTTTATTTCGGCAACGTTTTGGCCTAGCCGGCCATTTTTAAGCCTAAAAAACAAATTTATTTGTTTAACTACAATAATTGATGCCGAAGAAGATACATATTGTAAGGACTAGATATTTAATAATAATAATTCCTACCTTGCAGTTAACACTTAAGTAAGTGAAGTCAAAAAGTAAAGAGATAAAAATCGCAAATAGGAACTGTAAAGTTCCACCGTCTAATACATTCCGTCGTAACTTCAAAATTTTACACAAATATCACAAACATGCTTAGTAACAATTAAATAAAATAAATTAACAACAGGTAACAATATTTAAAATAATAAAATGAAGTTATCACAGATACATTATAAAACATGGGCGAAGTGATAGAAGATATCTCTTATCATTTCTCTTATCATTAGGTACGTTTAGATCAGTACTGGTTTAAAAAGCTAAAAACAAAATAACATTCAAAATGTAATTGAAGAAATTATAATATTGATATACTAATTGAAAGTGATCAGATTAAAATAACGAATTAAAAATGAAAATAATATAAAGGTAACTGCAGTCCAAACTGTGATCAGGGAGGCATTGTCCTCGGCGGGAATTTTGAATTGAATAATCATAGTAAATTCCACTGTAATATTTATTAAGAGACCGTGAATCTGTTTTGATGCTAACTGTCTTGTCAGATTTGATGGCGATGTTCAAAGCCTCTATCATTTTCCTCCTATTCATTTTTGTCTCCCTCCCTATTATCTTCGTCTCTTCAAACAAATATTTATGTTTGGTAGCCAGAGTATGACTGGATAAGACCGTGTTAGAATTACCTTTACTCTGGTCGTACTAGTGCTGTTAAATTCTATTAATAATTAGTTGACTGCTTTCACCGATATATGTTTTATTCCATGTTTTGTACATGGTATTTCATAAATGGTGCCTATGGACTGTTCGAAAGGTATTTTGTCTTTAAGGTTGTGATACATTAATCCAGTTTTATTCAGGGGTTTATAACCGAATTTTATTTCAGGGCAATCAAACTTAACCATTAAATTTTGGACTTTTTTAGACAAACCTTTTATATATGGCATGCTAACGTGTTTAGTGGGTCTCATTGTACTATTTCCTATCCTGGTGTTCTCATTGTTATTTTTGATATGGTTAGGGTTTGTGTGTTTGTTGTGTGTACCAAAACTTTTTAATGATATTTAAGGGGTAAAAATTATCTATTAATTTATTAAAGATTTTGTTTTTAACTGTATTTAGGTGTCTAGGATCTGTAGGAGAAATAGCCTTTTTAATAAGGTTACTAGNTAATACAATATCTAAATAAAGATTAACAAATCAATATATTACAAGAATTTAAAAGAAGAGAGGGATTAAATAAATTAGACAAAAATGAGTTAAAGTACGCGACAGAAAGCTAGGAAGTAATTGGTTGACTATTTTTTTTTTATAATTTACCTTCTCCTAAAAGAATGAAAATGTTTAATTCCACAATTTCTATAATTGAACAAAAATAAAGAAAATAATTTCCTTGAGAAGAATGGAAAAGATAGAAGTTTCTTTAACTTGTTTTATTATAATGTCAGAAGGCAGGTAAAAAGCCTTGAAATGACGTCTTGAGAAAACAACCTTAAAAATAATGCTAACTTCAGGTGAAGGTTTTTTTTAAAAAAAAAAAAAAAAATCATAATGTATCTGATTCCAAATTAATATATTGAGCTACAGCATATTTTTCTCTGCTGCAGGTTTCTCGAGTGCAGCAAAGACACTTTGCTCGAGTTGCACATTAAATTTTTCCTACAGTTAGTTTTTAATCTGTAAATAAATTTAAAATAATAGAGTGTTTGTCCACATGTATGAAAGGTTTTACAATATCAAGTAAACCAGCTGTTCTGTTTATAGACAGTGTTGCCTTTTTATGCCGGATTATTTTTTTCAAACTTATTTCTCAATACAAAATGTAAATTAACACGTGCACCCCTACGTAATATACTTTTCTTTTCTAAAAAAAAAAAAAAAAACTAATATGAAATAAAAATTATCTATTAATTTATTAAAGATTTTGTTTTTAACTGTATTTAGGTGTCTAGGATCTGTAGGAGAAATAGCCTTTTTAATAAGGTTACTAGCAGTATTTGTTTTTTTGATGTGCAGGAAGAAAGGATCTAAAGTTTAAGAATCTATTGCTCTTATTTTATTTTTCATACCACTTAGTTGAAACTGAGCCGTTATCATTTCTGATAATAGTGATATCTAGGAAGTTCAGCTGATTATTTTCTTCTTCTTCAATGGTAAAATTCAATCTAGGATGAAAATTGTTTAGTTGATTTAACAGGGGTTCTATTTCATTATGTTGGACAATTAGAAAGAGATGAGAAGACAATATGCATCTTCTTCGACATCAATTATTGTAATTAAACAAATAAATTGTTTTTTAGGCTTGAAAATGGCCGGCTAGGCCGAAACGTTGCCGAAATAAAACTCGTCTTTTTCTTTTCTTACTACCCTGGAAGGATCCACATTCTTAAGATTATTATTTAATTAGATTATTTAATATTATAACATCATTATTTATATGGCAGGTGTGAGATTCTACCTCACCTGGAGGTTGTCCAAAGACCATTAATCTTCATCACTCCTGTGTCACTTTGCTAACCCCTTTCCTTTTGTTCTGGACATCAATTAATTAATAATAATGACGCCACAAACTAAAATAAAAATTTAAAAAACAAAAACAAATTCTATTCTGAAAGAAAACAGAGTGGTACCTGAGATGTGGTAGTACCATAATGATTTTATTACTGATGTAATGCTTATGTTGTAGTAACATTTACTAATCCCAATTTTAGGAATTGGCTTGGCTATAGCCAACAATATAGAAACATTCTTGAACCAATTCTAAAAAATAGACTATACCCCCATTGATTACGTATCCCAAACTCTACCAATTAAGTAACGCCGGAAAATGATTTTTCTCTAACCGAAGCGATAGACATGTCCCTTTGGAATTATAGCCGTCTTTGCCAGGTTGCGTTCCCTCAAAAAATTATATATGCTAATTGAAAAATGAGTTCTTAATCCCTNAAAAAAAAAAAAAAAAAAAAAAAAAAAAAAAAAAAAAAAAAAAAAAAAAAAAAAAACTAATATGAAATAAAGAAAAATAAATAATATGATATGAAGGGCTTATCCCCATATCCTCTAGCTGTGCTGGAATCCTCTTACATTTTTCAAAATCTAATGAAAATTCTATCATGTGTGAGAAGAAAATCTCATGGCGGAGGGTGTTCTCAAGATACGCTATACAAAATTTTTATCTTATAGAAAAAGGCTTAAGTCTTTTACTTCTCTATCATCTCTTCAATATTTCTCTCTTATCGTTTAATTCTTTGAATTTCTTTTCATAAGATGTTAAGAATAATCCTTGAATTGTCATGCCTTGCTCTCGAGACTTTAGTAAACTGATTTTTCTTTACAATTATTCAATCATTTTCCCTCTATTATTGAATTATCATACCAATAGTTATAATATATTTTTCAATACAGAAATATATATATAAATATAATGAAATTGTAATGAAATGGGCGCATTCTTATTTTCACCATGTCCCCTTATTAACATAGGTAATTATCACTTCTTTAAAACTCTGGACAACAAATTATATACAGTAGAGTCTCCCTAGTCCAGACATCCGTTTTATTCAGGCGAACCTCAATAATTTTCTAATAATGAAACATCAAGAAACTTTCGAATTCATAATATCAATAAGATGGTACATTGTTTATCCAAAATAAATTTTTAGGTTTTAAAGTGAATCCTCAGGCCCTCTAATAATATTGATTTGAATAGTTTTACAATATTTTATATACATTTTAAAACTGACAATGGTTGTTAGTAATTGGAATAGGTCTAGTATTAGAATGTAAGCATTTTATTAAAAAAGGCTAGCCATCACCCTGCGCTTTTCGTGGGGCTCATGCTGTGAATCAGTGGCTAGGTTTCCTGTTATCAAATATGCCAACTGAATACAAGAAGTGCCTTAAAAGTGTCGCTTTTAAAGCCTTCAAAGAAAAGAATCAGGACTATATAATCGATCATTTATATAATCGAGAAGTGTCCCGACGACGGGCGACGGCGGCTCACCTCTAAATGATTTATAACGTTAAAAATTGATGCGCCATAAGCTAGGTTTGAACCAGTGACCTCCAGTACATTTAGCTATCACTCTACCGCTGAGCAGCCATCCCACTGTAATGAATTCCCTAGCATCAAACTTACTATTTAAGCAGTAAATATTTATGTAAATATTTTAATTATAACTAATTATCTCCCAATTCTTTTTTATTTTTCAACCATATTTATTCTGCCCGTTGCCACGGGCTTTACGGCTAGTTATGCATAATTCATCACATTATCAAGAATAAAATTCCCTGTTAATCGCAGTTGGAAGATTTTTTATTGGACGAAGAAAATCCTATATATTATTATTAGGCATGATAAATAATAACCAATAAAAAAATTCCTATAAAATAAATATTTTCTTTTTTTTAGGATAAATTTATTTTTTTAGGACATTTATTCCAAGTGAATAAAATCAAATTCCCAAAGTAATTTTATATTTTGTGTACCAATCTAATTCTTTATCTTCGTTTTAATTATAACAAACAGGTTCGTTTTTTTTTTTTTTTTTTTTTTTTTTATATAAAATCCAGCCCTTGTTTTCCTTACAAAAGGTTACGTTTGAAGTTGGTAAAACAAAGGGTCACAGCCCTAGGCTTGTTCTCAGGGGGATTTTTTTTTTTTATTTCAAAAGGCGCCATATTTAAAAAAATATTTTTCTCAGCTCTTTTTGTAACCTTTGAGAGAAATATTTGGAAAAAAGGGTTTGACAAGAGCTTTAGGCCCTTTTCACTATAGAGGGTTTAAACAAAAGATTATTGTAAATTCATTTTGTAGCTTTTTGTGTTTCGTCCACCATTTTTTATCTATTTTCAAATATATATATTTTTTATTTTGAATCATGTATTTTGAAACAATTCTATCAACATTGTTAACATGAGTTTATAATTGTACTCATTTATAAAACATAACGATGTTGATAGAATTGTAATATATTAAGGCTCTATTTTTAGGTTGAGGTTAGGAAAAGCAGTAAAATTAAAATTTTATTGGTTCTCAAGATATCAAAAATCTAATCAAAGGCTTCAGTCCTAATTTTAATTCTGCACAATTTGAGCCCTATTTCAACTTCCTATGATAAATAGTACAGACGCCATTTCAATATAACGATAAACTCGTATTGAAATAGTTGTAGTATTTATTGTAGTAGGGAGTGGAAATAGGGCTCAAATTGTGCAGAAGTAAAATTAGGAATGAAGCCTGTACTTAGATTTTTGATATCTTGCTCAGAACCAAAAATATTGTCATTTTCATAAGTTTTCTAACCTCATGCCTCTATGGTGACAGCATTATAAATTAATTACAGGAAACACTGTAATACATAATACAATATCTAAATAAAGATTAACAAATCAATATATTACAAGAATTTAAAAGAAGAGAGGGATTAAATAAATTAGACAAAAATGAGTTAAAGTACGCGACAGAAAGCTAGGAAGTAATTGGTTGACTATTTTTTTTTTATAATTTACCTTCTCCTAAAAGAATGAAAATGTTTAATTCCACAATTTCTATAATTGAACAAAAATAAAGAAAATAATTTCCTTGAGAAGAATGGAAAAGATAGAAGTTTCTTTAACTTGTTTTATTATAATGTCAGAAGGCAGGTAAAAAGCCTTGAAATGACGTCTTGAGAAAACAACCTTAAAAATAATGCTAACTTCAGGTGAAGGTTTTTTTTAAAAAAAAAAAAAAAAATCATAATGTATCTGATTCCAAATTAATATATTGAGCTACAGCATATTTTTCTCTGCTGCAGGTTTCTCGAGTGCAGCAAAGACACTTTGCTCGAGTTGCACATTAAATTTTTCCTACAGTTAGTTTTTAATCTGTAAATAAATTTAAAATAATAGAGTGTTTGTCCACATGTATGAAAGGTTTTACAATATCAAGTAAACCAGCTGTTCTGTTTATAGACAGTGTTGCCTTTTTTTGCCGGATTATTTTATGCAAACTTATTTCTCATCATAACCCTTACTCATCAGTCATCACATTTCATTCTTTATTTTAGATTTTTTATCTCCACTTTTTATATTTGATATATATTGTTTAAATCGTGAAGTTAGTCAAAAAATAACCATTAGTTGTCATTGTTATTATAATTATAATTTAGATTATTAAATCTTTGTTTAGATTTAAGCTCTTTAGGTTCATAATTTGGAACACTGGAGTGCGGTAAAGTAAAATGAGTGCGGTAAAGTAAAACGAGTGTGGTAAAGTAGTAAGTGCAGGAATCTGCTGTTTTGCGTACTATTTTGAGTGCGATAACAACTACTTTATCGGTCAACTGTAGGAAAAATTATGTACCTATGGTATTACATTAATATGTTGGTGGGAACATAAAATCAATTGTTTCTAGAACATAAGTTTCACTTCTAATGCGTGAGAGTCTCACACATATTTTTTTAAATAAATACTATATACGATCGTTTTTGTTAAACTTATATTTACTTATAGTCTCCAGTCATATATAATAATATACAATATTCACATTTTGTACATATATCCCACAATCTACACAATTACCAGCTATAGAAGTACCAGTTTTTATATAATAACCTCACATGCACCTTACAGCTCGAAGTTCCTTGGATTTTTTATATTATATCATGGTTGATTTGCATTTAGGATGTATTTGCACAGATATGTATAAATGGGGGAGGACAAAATAAAATCAATTGTTCAAAATGAGCGGACTGAATGGAAAAATAATGTTTTAAAATTCCCCGGGGTTACAGTTTAAATTAAAGTTGAGATGGGGGTTTGTTGGGTGGGGAAATTCCGCCCCCCTCCTTTACAACATTTGTAGTGTAAAGTTGGTACTGAAGTTTAGTGAGGGGGTCCACTTCTGTTTCTAATTCGCCCCTACCTCTCAACCATGATGCCCCCCCCCCCCCGTAAGTTTTTCAATTAAATTCCTCTTTTAGAGGAGGAAAAGGGGGTTATAACCCCCAACACGTCCTCTAAAACTCATTTTAAAGGAGTAGGATGTTGAAAAACTATCGTTATTATATTTGAAAACCCCATACCAAAACTCTGCTTTACATTTAAAATTATTTTTAACTTTTTTCTAAGACTAAATATTAATAACTTTACTACATTATGAAATTATGATTTCATATTTTTGACGATGTAAAACAATTCTTAACACGATCCCAACTTAACTCATTGATGTAATAATATGATTATTAACTTACATCAATTGATGTAATAATATGATTTAGTTTTTAAGTTTTTGGTAGTATTCATACAACGGAAAGTTTTAATTTTAACGTAATTGACAGAGGAAATTATTCATCAGTGTAGCTTAGTTGGTAAGAGTGCTAAACTCGAAATATTGAGGCCCGTAGTTCGAGTCCCGGCGCTGGAGTCTATTTTTTTTTCTAACTCTCCTTGTTGATAATAATTATAATTTGATTTAAATTAAGATTTAGAGGTTATCAGTGATAATAGCAACTGTATGACTAAAAGATTAGTATGTATTTGTAAGCTAGAATAGAAAAAAAAATCGAATAATGCTATGCCTCCTTTACTTCTTAAAATTACCTTCATATTATATGTGCAGGGCTTTATATGATTTAAGATCTTGTCTACTCCTAACCTAGACTGCATAATATTGAAATAGTATTGTTTTTGCTGGCCTAATATAAATTTAAGAACAAAATCGGAGAGCAAAAGAAATTGGTTCGATAGATTAGGTGTATAAAACCATTTTAATCAATCGTTGCAAAATTAAATTCATTAATATCGATGTTAAAATTGATTACTACTATATTAATATTCTTATCTACTAATATTTATTTTTTATAGCTGAAGTACCCGGTGCGGCGCAGCCCGGGTTCCTATCTGTCGGAACATAGTTTGACCAACTTAGAAACCACCCCAGGCATGTGTCCAGCCATTCCAAGGTGTATCCATTCCCCAAGTTTCATTGAACGGTTTAGGCAGGCATAAGAGTCAGACAGGCAAACATTCATTTTTATATACATAGATTATAATATAATTTATCATTTAAGTACGATGATTTTAAGTTGGCTAATTTAATTTAGAGTTCCTAATTTTTATTGTACTTCATCTAATTTTAAATTATAATTATATTTATTTTTTTATTTTTTTATGAATTATATTAATTAATAAAACTTTGTAAATTATCGCTATTCTTCAGCGTAAAATTAGTTTATTACTGGATGAGGGTTGATTTTTAATTAAAAAAAGTTATTAATTTATACAAAAATTACTAGTTATCATTATCAATTCAAGAGAGAGAAAAATTGAAAAAAAAGTTATTAAGATTATTAATTTTATATTCCATTTTCTTAAGCAGGTCCAAGCCTCAGGATCATTTAAAACCTTAAAGGCATCTGAAAATAATTGATTTCTTGTTAAAGTCCAATTAAGTTTAACCGAGTGAATTAATTTCCTTAAGGGTGTAAAAGGTAGAGATAAAATGGGAGTTCTACAAACCTCCTTCCTATTAAAAATGTAGTAACCTTAAAGAAGGCGCTTAAAATGAAATACAAATTCTAATCCCCCACCCACCTCTTTAAAAAACGAAGCTAAGCCTGGCATAGCAATAGTCATGAACAATTGCAATTGCGTATTTATCATTTATTTCTCTACAAAGCATAATAAGAATAAGGAACTATAAGATTTTTTACATTTGATTAAATCTACACCTTTCACCAAAAGTAATTCTCAAGAAAGTTTGAATAATAACCCAAATCAGATTGTAACTAAAATGGATTAGTTTGAATGCATAAATTAATCTTTATCTGCTGTCTTCGTTTTTTTTATTATTCATATTTTATTATTGAATGGTTTTTAAAAATTACGAATTAATAATTTACAAAATAAACACATTCAAGATATCAGAGAAGAACTGCCATAATAAAGTTCATAAACCAAAATAAAGTCAAACGTATAAAAGAAAAGTTTAACTACGGTATCGGAATTGTGGAAGATTGTCAAATTTATTACAACCTAAAAGCTTTAAATTAATATAATATCTACAATTAATCATTAAGTTTTTTTTTCATATTAAACTTACAAAATGGTAAAGAAACTAGAGATAAAAAATAATATTACACATTACACTTAAAATATAACACTGTGTAATTTTTGTACGGTTAACTTTAATTCATGTTGCATTTTTATAATTTGGTGCTATACATAAAACATTCATAGCAGAAAGATTAATCTTATACTCTTATATTCGTGTCATATTAATATCATATCTAATGAATGCTTTCTAACCTAAATAATGCGAAACAAATCCGGCCCAAAGGAACAATTTTCCTACCTGTAGTTAAACCCTTTAACATTCAACACTGCTTCAATTAAATAGTACATATTTATGAATATGTTATGAAAAATAATTAGCGTTAATAATTTAATAAGAAAGCATTATTATGTAATATACCAATTTACGAAAATATATCTATCATGTGGTTGTGAAAGTCTATAAATAATAAGGATAACAATTCACAATATTATATGAACTGAACGTTACTGTTATAACTATGAGAATGTAAAAAAGATTATTTAATTATAGTGGCAATTAAAAAGTTAAAGGCAATTTATTTCTATACATACAGATTTTTGCTGTTATGAACAAAAAGTTGTTCTTCTTAATTTCATAATTAGAAAATTAATAAAGTCTATAAATTATTAAACCTATCCGTATTTTGCTTATATACTATTCACTATTCCTTGTATTGGTAATTTTCGCAACTTTCTCGTACCACTATACTTTTAATGCTAGTAATTATTTTTATTATTTAAAAGTTTACTAATTAATTTTTACGTCATTCAAATAAGCCGCTATCCGTTTAAATTTCTTAAGTATCTCCCTCTCCTCTCCCCATCCTGTTACCAACAAACTTTAAATTTCTTTATATTACTCGCAGGCTTGCACAACATTATACTTTTATAACTTGTATATAATATACGTCAAAACCATAATATACGTAAATAAAAGCATTTGATATTTATACATCACATCCATTTAGTAATAAACAGCTTGGTTTTCCGGTGAAATCCGTGTCACGAAGGGGATAAAGTCCGACGTTTCGCTTCCACTACTGGAAGCATCTTCAGGGGTGCGGTGCATCGTGATGTTGACTCGAAGAAAACACAGGATGTACTGACAACTCTAGAGAATAACGGTGTATTTATACTGGTTTCCTAGCTAGACCTTAGATTCTTAGATTGTACCTAGGTGTTCCATCACTTGAGGTGATCCTTTAAATCCTCCGTACATCGAGGCATCACCTGCGTGATTGCATCATCCCGACAAAGGATTACCTAAAGTGATGGAACTCTCAGGTACAATCTAAGGTCTTGGAAACCGGTATAAATACGCTGTTCTTCTCTCCAGTCGTCAGTACATCCTTTGTTTGCTTCGAGTCAACATCGCGATGCACCACACCCCTAAAGATGCTTTCAGCAGTGGAAGCGAAACTTCGGACTTTTTCCCCTTTATGACGCGGATTTCAGCGGAAAAGCTGTTTATTTCGAGTCTACCCGCGGAAGCCTACGCACCAAGTTATCCATTTAGTAGTTCGTAATAATCATATTCTGGGCTAGAATAAGTTATTATTATTCGTTCTTCCTAATTTTTAATGTTATACTTATATCTTGTCTCCCAATCAATCTAATATCCCCTTCCTTTAAAATATACAACGTTTCAGAATAAAACCAAGAATATTATAGATTATCTACACCGTTCCTATACATACCACCGCCAGTGCTCGAATGTGCACGCCGTACGTCCGGAGCACACTCCGCACCTAACAGGCAAAACATATTTAAACCTGATAAATAGACAAATTTTTACTTTAAACTTTTGATTATATACATTTTTTTAATTAGTAATTAAACAATTATTTTAAGGAGAGTTAACATTTATTAACACAAAAATGCTTTGAATTGTACAAGAGCCATTTTGAATTGCATCAAATCATTTGTCTGAAAACGTTCAGTTCGAACTTATTGATTTACTGTGAAAACCACGATCATTTCTTCTCCTTTGTTTAATCAAATGCAGATGTAAGCGGTTACGCTGGTTTTGAAAGGATTGGATGAAGGTCATCTTTATTCATGGACCCATTGATTCAGTTTCAGAACCGTCCAAGTAGACGTGTCTGACAGGCCGGCCGATAGTTATAAATCAACCTATAAATTCCTTCTCTGTATCTGATTGGTTCTGGGAAAACCAGATAAAGGGAGCCTGGGTTAATTCAGTGTTTACAGAAATAACCCAAAACTAATTATTTGCAAAACGCTGATTTGGTAAGTCCAGATGGATTATGGAGGTACAATGAGAATTGTAATGAATAAGCTTCACCCAATTGATTAACTCTCAAGCATATAATGTCAATATGCCAGTTTAATAAGTACTAAAAGCGACTTAAATTTTACATTTGATATTGATTATAAATGTAATTCTATATAATCAAAATCGTTAGAACCGTTCATTTTTTTAAAAATTTATAATAAAACCCATTTGAAGTTCTAGATCTTCCAGAAAAACGTCGTGTATCGATGTGCTTCCCGAGTGGCATCCCGAAAAAGGACATAGAACTTAATATTTATTCCAGCCGCGGAAGCCAAAAGACTTTGATATATTTACTCTAAATTGTGATATGTTGGAAACGATTGTTTCCCGGAGTAGCAAATAGCGTTACACCAGAAAAATATAATTTTTAAATTCTATTTACTTTGGGGATCAACGAAGCCAAATGGTTAGTATAATATAAAATAAACGGCATGTAACTAACTAAATAGAATTTCTTGGCGTGTTAATAAATTGAAATCTATGACAAAAAAAAAAAAAAAAATCACTATTAAAAATAAAATACAATTTCAGTAAAACTTTCTAGACCGCGTTAAAAAAAGTATTTTATTGTTTCTTATGGTTAAATGTTAATCCATTTAATTAGAGAATACTATTTTACCGAAATGATAACATAAATTTCAAGTCTGTTTCATTATTTTTTAATTTTCTGCTAATTGCGCATGAAAGCTGCATGTTTTATAATTCCACTTTTCTAACGAAAGAAAAAAAAACTAATTAATTCAATTTTCATCCTAAATCAGTCATCAATTATACTAAATGTATATCATTGTTAGGCAACAACAGAAATTGAATCATAACGATGATTATTACCACCTTCTATGGCTTAATTTATCCATTATGCAATTTTCCATGAGTGGGTTTAATTCATATCTTCAAATATTAATTGATAACAGATCATTTTCGATACCTCGTAGAGTTTTAAGTTGATTATTGATGGAGATGAATTCATTAAGCCTTGAAATTGTTCCTGTACCAGAGAATTTACCTCTATTTAGCTGTCTAATTTAATACGATTTGTGGCACAGAAGCTGGCTAGAGAGATCGGAATATCAAGAATTGAATTTGCATAACACGAAAGCCATTTAGAGTGAGGATATCCAGCGAGGTTATCCGAAATAATGTTCATTATTGCATTATCTGTTAACTTTTAGCATCAACCTTAACCTCTTCATTCTTCTCTAAGGGGTAATCAATCCTTTTAAGTGAATAATATATTATGTAAAATATTATTTAAAATTAATAATTATGCAGATTATGTTTATACGTTTAATTTTGTAATGCGGGAGCAATTGAGTTGATAAGGGAACCTGAGTAGCTAGAAATAACAGTTCTTATCAATAAAGTTTACAGCAACGTACGTAGTCCCAACTTCGATGGACAAATTTTATCATAAATAAAATAGCTCTTACTTCTCTAAAATTAAAACCAGACAAGATATTGTTTGATGAACATATTCTATATTGTTAATATGTTTAAATAATAATAATTTATTATATTTTTATCTATATCTTCCGGTTAACCCCGCTTTATTATAGATGAATTAGAATTTCTCACTTTTGCACCACATGTAGAGAAAATATCGATATTTTGATTGAGACATTGGATACAATCAAATCAGGTCTAAAGCTACGATGAAGCCGATGTGAAATTTAAAGAGTTGCGATATTTCATTTGGACAAATCATCTTATATCTCAGGTATATGATTAAACAATTCTATATCAATTCATCTATATCCAATTCAAGCCTTACTTTTGCAGTGTACTTTTTCACTTATAGACTAAATATTGTTTTAAAATTTTCTACCAATGTAGTATTTGGCTAGCATGACGTTTTTTTGTGGAGCTAGAACGGCAAACAAACTAATATTACTAGAGTCTAAAAGTAGGGGAAGATTTCTTAACCTTAGATAGACACTTGTTCCAGCACAATTTCAAAAAGAGAGAACATTTATATCTGTGATAATACTAGTCAGAAATGTTTTGCCAATGTGGTATTTGGCTACCTTGACTATTTTGTGTGGAACTAGAACGGCAAATAAACTAATATTTAGAGTATAGAAGTAGGGGAGGGTTTCTTAACCTTAGATAGACACTTGCTCCAGCAAAATTTCAAGATGAGAGGACATTTATTTCTGTGATACTACTTGTCAGAAATGTTTTGCCAATGTCGGCAAACAGACTAATCTTTAGAATATAAAAGTAGGGGTGATTCCTTAACCTTGGAAATTCGCCCAGCATAATTTCAGGAGGAGAGGGCATTTATTTCGGTAATACTTGTTATCAGAACGGATCCTGGAAGTGCTATTTCAGAAAAGTTCCCATCTTCACCATCTATCATATCAGTTCTTCATTATCTATCATATCAATGTTCTTCACTATCTATCATATTAATATTCACCATCCATCGTATTAATATTCTTCACCATCTATCATATCAATGTTCTTCAACATCCATCATATCACTGTCCTTCACCATCTATCATATCAATGTTATTCGCCATCTATCATTTCAATGTTATTCACCACCTATCATATCAATTTTCTTCACCATCCATCATTTCAATGTTATTCACCACCTATCATATCAATTTTCTTCACCATCCATCATATCAATGTTCTTCACCATCCATCACATCAATCAATGTTCTCACACATCATATCAATGTTCTTCACCATCTATCATATCAATGTTATTCACCATCTATCATATCAATGTTCTCCACCATCTATCATATCAATATTATTCACCGTCTATCATACCAATGTTCTTCACCATCTATCATATCAATGTTATCAGTGTAAAGTGGTCTTTGCTATGTGTCCGCAAGGTAAGGGAACTTACCCTAAATAAAAATTAAATTTATTTTGTATATATATAATAAAACATTTTGAACAAAAATAATAAACATTCAAACAAACGTTGCAATACACATATTTATAATAATAATTCATAAAGAAAAGTGAATATTTATCCAAAATGAACTTCATATACAGAATTGCAATTATACAGCTCGAATTAAAATTTAATTATTTCATGTTGCTGTGAAGTTTCCCTTAATATTCTTCTGAGAATGGAATTATACCTGTTTAAATATTTTGGTTAATTCAGCCCTTTGAATTAGATTATAAAACCTTTTCAGTATATAAATTAATAATTTATTATAGTTAAATATTAATCCTCATTGAAAAATACTTTTAGAGTTAATTAAAAAATAATTTTAATGGAAATATTACGTTATTGATTATCATTGAGACTTGTCTAAAATACGAAAAATAATTCAAGTACAATAATATACAATTAGGATATCAAAGCATTTGCTAGACACAAACATTGTTAAAACCTGGCAATATTTTTATATTGCTATCGCTTTAGTAAAAGATAATTTTCAATAAGAAATAATTAATAATATAACAATATTAATTAATAAGATAATAATGATTATTAATAGGTATTAGTTTTTACGACGTTATTGTTTATTTATTGCTATTATTTTAGTCCAGGAGATAGCGTGCGCAAAAAATTGATTGAATAACATAATGCTACAATTTTGTGTGTGTTTAAGTAAATCTTTTAGATGACTTATTAGATAATGATACTCAATTAATAATAGATGACCTTTTTGATTAGGAGTAATATTTGACTAACTAACCTATTAAATTAAATACTAACATCAACTTAATTTTTGGTCTACTAAGTTCGTATTCAGGATGAAAATCACATTGTCCACCAAAAAGGGTGGGATGGCCGCTCTCCGCCGGTTTTTTCAAATGTCTATTGCCATGCTATGTCCTACAGACGAACTTAGGCGACCACATATTCTTAAAAGGCACCAAAAGATTTCCTTTTACACAAAAATTCTATCTTGATGTTAGTCAGACACTTTTTTCACACTATTTCCTGGCCTATTTAGTAAACAGCTCTAAAAGATAATAAATAAAATATTCAACAATGGAATATTTTGAACTATTCTTGGTCCATTTTCAAGCAAATTAGAAGGTTTAACTGATGATATAATATATATATATATATCTATCATATTAATATTCACCATCCATCATATCAATATTCTTCACCATCTATCATATCAATGTTCTTCACCATCTATCATATCAATGTTCTTCACCATCTATCATATCAATGTTCTTCACCATCTATCATATCAATGTTATTCACCATCTATCATATCAATGTTCTCCACCATCTATCATATCAATATTATTCACCGTCTATCATACCAATGTTCTTCACCATCTATCATATCAATGTTATCAGTGTAAAGTGGTCTTTGCTATGTGTCCGCAAGGTAAGGGAACTTACCCTAAATAAAAATTAAATTTATTTTGTATATATATAATAAAACATTTTGAACAAAAATAATAAACATTCAAACAAACGTTGCAATACACATATTTATAATAATAATTCATAAAGAAAAGTGAATATTTATCCAAAATGAACTTCATATACAGAATTGCAATTATACAGCTCGAATTAAAATTTAATTATTTCATGTTGCTGTGAAGTTTCCCTTAATATTCTTCTGAGAATGGAATTATACCTGTTTAAATATTTTGGTTAATTCAGCCCTTTGAATTAGATTATAAAACCTTTTCAGTATATAAATTAATAATTTATTATAGTTAAATATTAATCTTCATTGAAAAATACTTTTAGAGTTAATTAAAAAATAATTTTAATGGAAATATTACGTTATTGATTATCATTGAGACTTGTCTAAAATACGNTGTATGGCTAACCCAAGATAACCTCACCTGCTACCTTACCTGCGTCCAATCCTATTATAATGGTTTTATATAATATATATAACCATAAGAAATATTTATATAACCACCAGAAGAATACTTCGCAACTTAACTTACTGATAATCGAAGTCGTTATAACAAAAATGTTATATAAATTCCAGATAGACCTGTCATTTTAGGTTTTTGAAAAAAAAAACGTGTCATACAAGCAAGAGACTTTGTACAAATTATCTCTAGGGCATCCTGATTAAAATCCTATAAAGTCCCCGAAAAAAAAGAGTTTTTTTTCGGGGACTTTATAGGATTTCAATCAGGATGCCCTAGAGATAATTTGTACAAAGTCTCTTGCTTGTATGACGCATTTTTGTAAACAGCCTTTTTTTGCTTAAAATGACTGGACTAAGACTATAATCTATACGAAAATAAGATAGAAAACCTTTTTTGTCAGAATAGAGCATAGAATGGTTTTGATACCTTTTTTTGACTGTATATCCCCTTGAGTACTATTAATCAAACATAAAAAACACAACAGTAGATATAACTTCTGACCAGAGATATGGGTTCCCGATACTATTTGTGTCATTATTCATCGAAAAATATGTCAGATGATTCCCATCAGACTAAGGTAAAAAGATTATTTAGAGGTGGAAAATGGACAGTTTTGGAAGCAGATACAGATAACCAACCCGTATTCTATTGTTTTTATTACCCTAGAAGTTTGATACGTGTAGTAAAAAAAAATGAAGTTCAGGTAAATGTGGCTTTTGCTGCAAACGCTCAATTTAAAATTTTATTCATCGATTTTTTGGTCTTGCTGAAAACTTCACCTCTAGCTGCGTGTGCCAATCATAAGGCCTTAAGCTCAATAACCCTTTGGCGTCCAGTCCAAATATAGTTGCCCCTTAAGCAGACCTAAGCCTTCCATGGGCTTTTGCGTACGGATTATTTATCAACATAAAATTCCTTCACCGCAGAAGGAGAGAGAACATCCTAAGCTGAAATCTATGTGTATGGCGTTAGCCAGCAAGAAACTGGCCTTGCAAACATTAAATCAGGCATTTTCGAAAAGCCTCTTTTAGATGTTAAGGTTACACCTACATTGGATCCGTATTTCTAACCATTCTACGTTGGGCCACCATGAGATTAGAACATCAAACATCAAGGTTATAATCTAGGTGCCTAAATTCCAAAAGGAGACGAAACAGGTTAAGTAATTTTTATTTTAAGGCATTATCAATGATAAGCCCTTCTTTAAGTTTTGGCTACACCTACATTGGATACGCATTTCTCCAGATCCAATGTCAGGTGACAATCGGATTGGAAAAACTTACACCAAGGTTATAAACTAGGTGCATTCCTACATCGGAAATGGACGCCCAATACGACGATAACTGACGACACCCGATGTCAGATTAAACATATCTCAATCCGACGGCATACAATGTCGGGGAAATTTCACAGCGAGTTGTCAATTGATCTTGGAAGGGATGAGCCTTGCTTTTGGGGATTAGCGGAATAAAGCCTACCATAACTGAATCATTAAAGAAGAAGTTAGATTGGCCTGCGTCTCTTATGCTTCAAGAATATAATTGAATGTTTCTATAATAGTCGTTCCGGCTTTTTAAGGGTAGCTTCGTTAGTTTTTAAAACAAATTCATAGAAGATCTGTCATAAAACTGATGCAACCCTATTTTTTTTCTTCATGTCTTTTTTTCTGCTTATCTTATTTAGGAGAACGTACTTCTCTATCTAAATTAAACACAAAATATCATCCTAAGAAACACTCAAAGTGCCCTCGAAACACAACTGCTTTCGCTTCCCAATCGGGTATATCTGCGTCCAGTGAAGGCAACTACGTTCTATAGAAGGATCGGAAGAAATGTAGGAGTAGCTTAATTACCCGTGAAATAGAATATAGTACCAAAGCTAATAGCACCTCACGTTAATCAAACTTCCAAGAAGGTTATTGTCTGATAGTGCAACCCATGTACTCGCGTACTACGTTTTTGAAACTATTCTGGCCAATGGCACAAAGTTTGATTTTTCGATAAAAAAATATCTACCGATCAACAATCTATTTCATCTCTAATTTTTTTTTTTTTTTTATTATCACAAATTGAAAGGCGGTTGATAACAGAACGATTATACGATATTTATTCCAGTCCTTGTCGGTATTTACCTTTGGTAATCACGCCGTCTGGTATATTATGGTAACAGAAAAATTTAAATAAATCTTTCAATTAATTTAATAATAATTTTAATATTTAATAAATCTTTCAATTGAAGATTTAAACTAAAAGTTTAAGAACACCTTATTGATAAATCTTTCAAGTAATTTATCTTTAACGAGATATTCTATTGATTGAAATAATAATAAAATTAAAAACACTATTGTAAATATTAAAAATCTAATAGACCCCAGAGAAATTTTAAATGGATATTTCAAATATCGAATATAGATAGCAATATCTAAAAAAGATGTGATTTGTGAAGCCTTTGTGGAAGTTATCATTAAAGGTAGAAGAAAAAGTCTCTCCACGTAACATTATGTATACATAATCAAAGCAGCTTTCGGCTTTTATAAGGCCATCATCAGTGCCTCAACAAATGAATAGAAAGGTCAAAAAAAAGAAACCGAGACAATAAAACAATAAATGGGCACCCAAAAATATCTAATATCTAAATGGTTTAATGCCTAAATGGTTAAATAAGAGTATGGAGGAAAGGATTATAATTGATTACGATGTAGTTAGAAGGAAATGTTCGGTTTTAACACAGGTTTCAAATTAACCTGGTTTTCTCTTGGGGGTGTTGTAGGTGAAAGAATAGAAGCATTAGAAGTGACAGACTGGCTACTATTTCCTAAAAACGAGTTTAAATCTTCCTTTCCAAACCCAAGCAACATCGATTCCAATCCTAGGTGAATTATCAGTCTTCATTGAGCAACTTCTCCTCGAAGCAAAGAAACCTGTCTTAGAATTACACAGGTGAGAAGTTTTGAGGCATCTTAGAGAACTACTCACTTCATCTATCACGCTTTAGCATTGTTAAACAGTTTTCTCTTATCTCTTATCACCTTTCAAATTCTTTTTTACTAGAAAACATTACTTTCTATCCGTAGAAAACCCATTTAAGTGTTTGAATATAAACTTTTACTTCCTCTGCTCTTTAAGAATAGTGGATAAAATATTAAGTAATAAGAGTAAAAAGAAGGGAAGTTACTCTTTGTTTACTAATATTAGTAGAAAGTTTATAAAGATCATACATCTTCTTTAAAATTCAAGATAATTATGACTAGGCCTGCTTTTATTTTCAAGCAAACCTCAAGAGTATAAGCCCTCTTCGCACTCTCGGCGAGAGGTCTCGCCGAGTACAAGAGGTACCATCCATATGTTCGCTGTCTCGCCGAGGGTTTAAATGAAGGCGAGACACTGTCCACGGAGATCCCTTGGACTCGTGTTTGAAATACCGAATCCGAGGGGAGACATGGCGAGGTGAGTCTACCCGAGGTGAGGCGAGCACATATCCTCTACACTCTCGTGCTTGCAGACCCTCGTGTAGTCTTACCGAGAGTGTGGAACGGGCTTAATTACATTAAAAAAGAGCATGTTACAATAATAACAAAGTTAATTCTGCAATTATAGGAATCAAAAGAAGTAATTTTAAGAAGTATAGAATCGACGCCACTTCTATTTCTTAACAACAAAACCAAACAGCTTTACTAAATTTGCGATGGTAATAGCACCAGACAAGTTGGATCGTAATAAAGAAGTTATTGGGCAATTCAGTAGCTCTTATGGATCAATCGTCCGCTACGCAAAATGTGAAGAAGTATTTGACATTAGGACCATTAAGGTTTAAAATGAATGCCAGCAAGTAAGACAAACTTGAAATTTGATTCTTAACTAATCCAAGCTGACTTTTATGTCCGCATTTATCTTCCCTTAACCCAGCCTTAGTAGATATTGCTTTTGATTTCTAAATACAATTTACTATCTAACTTATAATAAAACAGAATTACCGGAAACCCAACTCTAGCTCAATCTCATTAAAAAAAATATACCTATATTTAAAGAGTAATTTTATGTTAATTATTATAAAATCAAATTTTCTCCCGAAATTACTTTTTTTAATCATAAAACCCATTTAATCTTTAATTTAAAACTTGAAACATTACATTTTTATTAAATGTTTGTTGATTTGAATAACTTTGTTAAAAATAATCTAATATTGCTCTAAAGCGCTATATGCTCTTACCAGCGATCATAGAATCCTTAAACGGAAAGATTTCTAACTCCCCTCTTTATCTACCTGTGTTAGACTACTAGCGCTCCACGGGAAGGTGCGGTTAATATTGTAACTAAATCTTTTACACCATTCAAAAGATTTCAAGCTTTTTAATTTAAAGAAATAAATTAATAAGTTATTTGGTCATTTTCCTGGAATCGAACCCGGGTACTTTCGCATTATAGGCGATCGCGCATCTTATTCGGCCACCGAGGCTGTTAATTATTTTGAATGTCTATTTACAATATCGTATAAATGTCATAAGATCATAAGTAGTTTACAATTTTAACCACCATCTTCCCGTGGAGCGCTAGTGCTCTTACACCTCTAGAATACTGGAGTTGGATACCCCTGGCTCTTACTATTATTATCACAATAAAACTGAAATTAAATTTGAGAAATTTTTATTAAAATTCATATTGAGTCAACATAAATATTCTATTCAATGATAATAATCAATACTTCTATTCAATGTCTATAAATTCCAGCGTTTTTATCCGACCAATATCAGAAAGATCACTATGCTTCTATTTTATTGACTATTATCTTCGTTATGTTATAGGTTTGTTCCAACTTCCAACCACACTTCAAACTAGTTTCAAACTGTACGACGCATGCGCATTAGCGAAAAACGATCAAGAGTGGTCCGATGCGCATGCGTCGGACAGTTTCAAACCATTTTGAAGTGTGGTTGGAACAAACCTTATGGATTATCTCGATTTGTAGATTATATTATCTCTGTTACGGATATTTTATTACAGAGCTAATATTGTCTCTATTATAGAGATAATCATTTCTGTTATAGAGATTATAATATCTCTATTATAGAGATAATATTATCTCTATTATAGAGATAATATTATCTCTATTATAGAGATAATATTATCTCTACTATAGAGCAAAACTAATGTAAAACCACAAGCAATTTATCCATACTACCGGAGTCGGCTGATATAAGGCAATGACCCAGGCATGCCAAGATTATGTAAAAGAAGGATGTAGCAACATAGTATGTATTGCTAAACAAAAAAGAGAGAAAGAAAAAAAATAAAAAAAATATTCGCATTGGTTTTAATTAACCCATGATCAATAACATTAAAAGGGAATGCTCGATAACTCGAACCTTAATATCTCGAAATTCTCAGTAAGTCTAAATTATTTCCGTTTCCCATGCTAATTCAAGATCGCTAATAATGTAACCTAGATACCTTGAATCTTAATATCTCGAAATTCTCAGTAAGTAGAAATGATTTCCGCTTCCCTTGCTAAGATTGAAGGCTTTGATATCTCGAAAAAGTACATACCTTTTTTGATACTATAAGATATTAATCTAAAACGAGGTACCCTAACAATTAGCTCGATCTATCTAGCTCTGGCGGGGCAACCTAATCTATAAAAATAACAATTTGTTAATTTACGTATTTTATTATATTTATTAAAAAAATATCACTCTGCTTAGATCAATAATAGTAGTTGGTTAGCCAAAACGCAAGAAATAAGTACCCTATATTTTTATTTTTTAGCTCTTAACAGCGGAAAGAAAGAAAAACAAAACAGTGGAGAAAAAATTCCAGATAATGAGAAAAAAGTATTCCGAATTTGTCAAGATTTTCTTATTGTATCATCATGAGCCGAATCGGAACTGCTTTTCTTATTATTGTGAGATTTTTTCGTTATTTTTTTTTTTTTTTGGGGTGGTAACTCTGGTAAAAGAGGTTAACTTTTTCTCCCGTTATTTTTCCTAAACTAACCTTACCCATCTCAAGGATTTTTCTTAGAAGGGTCACCAAGGGAAAACCAAGCCCGTGTGTTTTTCATCCCTTTAGGGCAGTTAGATAGGAAAAGTTTTGCCACAAACTTAAACCTCCTGAAAACCACCCTTTTCCCTTCCTCCTTAAAAACATTTTTTTTCCTCTAACGAGCTTCTACTATAATTAATTTTCTGTTCTTATTATTTTTTTCCAAAGAAGGGCGAGGTAAGAAAACTTAAGGGGAAGTTATAAAAAATGACATTGTTAAAATTAAATAAAAAAACCATTATCATTTTTCCGATAATTCTTTTATAATTATTAATTTTCAATGAAATTATAATAGATACTTTAATGATTTTTTGTTTAGTTGAAAAAATAAATTAAAGAAAGTTGTTTTATCTCCATTGTTTCCAAGATTAATTGTATGAAGATATCAATTTTTCTCTAATTAAAAAATCAAACCCTTATTTTGATTACCTCATTTATGTTAAAGGATAGGTAACCAAATTCGAGTATTAATGGCTAAATAATTAATTAATCAAAATGAAAGGATTAATTAATAACAAATACAAGGAACATAGAGGAGGTAAAAAAGGAGGAGGAGGAGGTATGTCATTATAATCAATTAATACTTTTTTTTTTTGTTTTAATTAAACTAAGAGTGTCACTATTAAATTCAGACGAGTTGAATTCGAGACATGTTTCACCTAGATGAATTATACACTAGATGTATGGACTTCAATTATTATGATACTAGTTACCCTTATACACCTTCGAGAAACTAAGTGTGGTCAGTAACATTTAGAATCTAAAATTTGGTCCCAAAGGCACATGTGGCTGTACCAAGGATAGCTATAGCTGAGCCCTTGGGATCACCAACGGATCAATTAATTCGATTCCTCCTTTGAAACATGTGACATTGATGGACGTGAAACAACATTGATGGAAGGTATAAGCATGTTATGCAAGCATGTAAGCATGTTTCATGAGCCTATATGTAAGAGATTACGAGATAATTAGGCAGTTCAGTGACCAGACATATATATTTTTTTAAATAATTAACTAAAACTTTTTTGTTCGACGTCAATAATTCAGTTAACTGAATCATCTAGGGTCACTTCAAATCATTATATAATGAAATATTAATTTATTATTAGTGTTACTAGCAAAATGTTTTTAGAGGTTATAAACATAGTTATTAGAATCAACTGTCATTCCGTTATAGATGTAACAAGCTTTAAAACATCAGTTTCAATATAAATGGTATGCATGTATGAATTTAAATTTAACATCTTTGCTTCCAAGTTTACCGAAGGTAACGGAATCTTTATGATCGTTCCAAAGAACGAAATATGTTTATGTCTGATTTCAAAAATTCCAAGACAAAAATCATTTTCAAACATCATGGAAGTTTGATTCCGTGTCTTTCTTTTGCTAAATTTTTGTGAACCAACATATCTTAAAGACTACACATCCGATTTTAATGAAATTTGGATGGTAGGTCATAATTAGCCCATTGTTGGTCCCATATATCTAAGTCTCAACCATCTGTAGACCCATATGTTTCTATACCATAGTCTTACAAACTTACATTTATTCATACCTATGTCTTAAAAAGTACTCATCTAAAATTTGAATTATTTGAAGAAAGTAGACCTCTGATGTCTCCAAATTAATTTGAACCGTCTGCGCTGTTTGAATTTTGCTAAATTAATACTTTAATTCATGTAAAAATAGACTGCAAAATGGTGTGGCACATAGCTTCCTCGCATCCTACCTAAGTAATTTATTGATTTTATGCTTGTGCAAGCCATTATCGTCAAAAAAAATTTCCCTCGATTTTTTTTTTAATCTGTCAAACTTGTTTTGATTTTTATAAGAAATATTTTTTATACGAATTAAAGTAACAATTCAGAAAAAGTTAAAGAGCGCTGACGGTTCAAATTTATCTGGGGCTATCTGCGGGTTACTTTCAATAAACTATAAAAATTGCATTCAAATCTAAGAAGTACTTTTGAAGCTGTAGGTGTAAGTTAAAGTATGTTTGTGCGCATGTGGAAGAGAAACAAATAGTGGCAGAACGTTGAAACTTATATGGGACCAACAATGAGCTAATTATGACCTACCACCTAAAATTTCATTAAAATTAGACGTGTAGTTTTTAAGATATGGTGGTTCGCAAAAATTGAAGGACAGACCGATAGACAGACACGGAACCAAAAATTATCCCTGATGTCTGAAACAGATTTCTGTCTTGGAACTTTTGAAATCGGATACCTTTTTCGTTCTACAGAACGATCACATAGCTTCCGTTACCTTCGGTAAGCTCGGAAGCAAAATCAAAACTGTTTCAAAATCAAAAAGGGGTGGGGTTAAATAAATTTGAACAATCATTAAAGTATATGAAATAACATGCGAGGAAACTTTTAAAGACAACGTTGAATGGAATATCTACCGAAAAGCAGACTAAAGTAATTGTGCAGTTAAGCCTTTATCCAAAAGATGTCTGCAATTGAAGTATTAGTTAAAATAACCAATTCAAATAAAAGTTTGGTTTTTATCAAACGAATCGTAAATTTGGGGAAAAAAGAGCCAGAAGGCTGTTCAATAAACATAGTGGCTGCGCAAATCCAAACTTTCTAGACATAAGTTACTTGTTTCTCAAACACTTCATTGCGCGTGCAATGTGTATCTCAGTTTAAACTTTGGAGAGAAAGTTCTGTTAAATAAACAGAGGGTTGAGTCCTCGCTTAAAATTTTAACTTTTCAAATGTATTTCGTTGAAACCAGTTAAACTTTTGCCATTGAGTGATTCGACACGCTGTTCCTATGCGAGATGGTGCCTTTTAAGACAACGATAACTTGGGTTAAAATAGATAACTTCTATAAAGAAATCCTCAACTTAATTCAAATTTTAATTGATAACAACATATATTTGGTTCACATACACTAGTTATAACTACTAAAAACGACAGTAATCCCAGCAGAAGAAAACTAAAACAACAACAAAAAAATAAAAATACATTGGGACAATTTTTAAGACATATATAGCAAATTAAAATGCAAACGCATACATTAAAAATATTCTAAATTTAGATGATTCTGTGAAGCAATTCCTTACTTATTTGCTAAATCCGGATTTACAAGATACATTCTAAAAGGCCACGATACATTATCTTTTGAAGACTTATTGAAGATCAAAACATTTGGATTATTTGTTTAACCATTTATATGTTGCACTTTGAATAAAAAACAGAGTTTCTATCTATGTTTTTATTACTAATCCCTCCTTTTATGGAGGTGATTTAAATTTAGTTTTGGCAGTATTTCAACTCTGTGACGCGCTAACCAAAACATTTTTATATTTACCTTTTTTCAAAATGGAAATTTAAGATAAAATGGTTAGGGTAATTCGTTTCCTATCTTATTTTTTACAGATTCAAAGGTTTAGCTCTGCACTAAATGGATTAAATAAAATTATACATGTATATTAAAGTACGACATGGGGTTTCAAAAACATAGCTAATTTCTGCATAAAATGTAATAATCCATAAGCAAATGAAAAGTTAAATTTTCTTCAGTTGTAATTATGAGTTCTGACGAACCACATGTGTGCAACTTATATGTCTATTATACGTTTATACTATTCTAAGGATTTAGGTATCGATTACCTTATTTTATGATTTTCTAAGTAATAACCGAGAACCAGAACGATCGAAAGTGATTAACGGTATAAAACGGAAACTTATAAACTATTGTGAGCATTTTCAACTATAGAGTTAACGACGTAACGCCCTAGAAATCGCAGGTGCTTGCCTGCAACCGTGTCCGATCTGTCCTGGTAGAGAAATTTAATTAGTTAATATGCCTAAACGTTCCAACAATACCATTTAAATTAGTAAGTCAACTGCTCGTGTGATGTCTTAGTAGAGCAGATGTAAAAATCGAAGATCTTACGTCAAACATGAGCCGCGTTTAAGCGTTTGCTTTTGTGGTCAGTTAAACAACTTTGAAGAAAATTATTGCAATTGTAATTTATAATGTACAAACAATTTCTATGTATGATTTCTGATATATTATTCTAAGTAAATAAATAAATAAAACATCTAGTATCAAGTGTGTTATTGCCTAGAAGAAGAACTTTATTAATTTCTACATCACTGATTCTCAATGAGCCTTTTCTTTATTTATAATTATGTTTAAATAATATTACGAGAATAAACACATACTGAAAAGAATATTTTAGAATAAAATCATATTTGCAAAATATTATATTATTAATGGAGGAACAAGAAGCAGGCAGCGGTAACTTTGAGAATAAATAAATTTCAAATGGATGTGTCTAAATAATTTACGTGCTGTACAATTAAGAATATCAGAGGTAACCTTTGCTCTTTATTTATTCGATAAAATATAAAATATTTTGCTTAACAAAACAAAAACAATATTATAACATATTATGTTTTAAGCTTTTGTTTTGATCGGTAAAAGCTGGTTTATATCTCATCTTGTGCCGTTGAAAAGGGTAAATGTGTATAAGGTAGCATCTCGGAGTAAAATTGTATCCTTAATTTCAGTATAGCAGTACATGAGGTAGATTTACAACCTCTTTCCTGTGAGGAAGGAAAGGTATTCGCTTTGTTCTTTTAGTCTAGTTCCCCTTGAATTTCCTTTCAACCTCTTTGTACAATGTCATGTACAGTGAAGGAATCTCTTGTAGGAACTAACTACAGCAATAAATTGTTGTTTTTTCCTTCTTCAGGTTTAAAGTGACGTCTACACAACTCTAGGCTTTCCTTTATGTTAGGTAAAAGTAAAAAATAAATAAATAAAATAAAACCTATTTTATCGTTATGAATAAAATCTTTGGGGGTTAATGCCATTCAAAAGAAAATTACTCATATTACAGTCAAAATGTTGTGGTATAATAATATATGTAATTAAGAAGTCATTTCGCAATATAAAAAAGTTGTGTATCATTAAATAAAATGAGATATATTATAGAAGTGAAGAATGTCATCTGTTTGAATTCTATATTTCGGCTGAAAAAAAACAACTAATTTATAGTAAAAATCCAAAAAAAAAAAAAATCACTTTAAGCGAGTGTAAAAAAATATAAAAAATACTAAATAAAATATTGTTGGCTCCGCCACAATATATATATTCATCGTGGTATTTCCAGGTTTAAATTTATTGATCATGCATTCATCCAATGAAACCCAATTATTATTATGCGGTTTTTTGTAAAAAAAAAAGATTAGAATTACACGCAAGAAGAAAAGAAACATACAATGAATAGCGCAATTGAAAATAATCATGTCTGATTCTTGAATTTCCAGGTAAACTTTTTTACCAATTTTTTTATTATACGCCTCTTTTCAAATAGTAAAGTTTGCAGGTACAACTTGATAGTGAACAAAGGACTTAAGTTATAAATAGTCAATATGCAAAGTTTAACAAAACTTTATAATGTTGCTTACCAAGTAGAAGGCCAATCAGGTCGATTTTAGCCAGGGACTAATGAGGCAAAGGAAATAACTCAATAGTTGTTGAAGAGGTCATGAGAGAACGGTGTGCAAGGGTAAACCAAAATGGCCGACCAACCTACTCCTCTTCTCCCTTTACCTCAGGGTTCGGTTAACAAAAGATTGTGGCCTCTCTTTGGAACTAGCTGACTCAGTTTGCCTTACTTTACTTCGACACAATGTGAAGCATCTAGATTCGACCTTTTTACTTTGTATTGCCTACTTGAACCTTACTCAAGTTGGTCTCCTTATTAGAGGTGAACTTGCAAAGGCAATACACCTACAGACAGCATCTTGCCACCCTTAATCAAAATAATTTTATCTCAAGATGAAACAGGCTACACTATGAAATATGATGCTATCGAAAAACTCATTTGGAGAATGTAATTCGCTACTTGGTGATATTAAATTAAAGATTTTTGTCACTTTTAAAAATAAAATGATACTGGCTTGTTGCTTTGGAGAAAAAAAAGCATGTTCAGTTTTATTATACATATATATACTAGAAACCTAGTAAGAAAATGGATGGGTACCGACTTCTAAACATTTAAAATGCTTTATTAGCAGTACAAGCATTTTAATACCTTCATAATAATTCCATAATTGTAATTTGAAATAGTATTACATATCTTTAAGATTTGGATATTTCGGAGTTTTGATGTTTTTTTTTTCAACTAAAGTTTGAATTTTTATATATTTTTTTTTAAAGCCTGTAACATTTAGTTGACGAGAAATCTCCATATCTTCCAAAATACTTGAAGAATTTACTTGGGAAAAGTCTTGGAAAAGACTTTAAATATCGAATGGTTTAAATATGTCTGTTGATGACACTGGCCACAACAAAGTCTGCAGAAATTTTGGTCTCCAGTATGCGCCTCCACGAATAAGTAATTGGATTTTTATATCTCCATGGTTAGGTAAAAAAAAGAAAGAAATATATCCATAATCTTTAACTGTTAAGTTTAAAAAAGTAAGATGGGCAAGAGTTTCTACATATCCTGTAGAGAATATGGATTGAGTTGTAGAAGTGTGCCTACACCCCAAAAGATGGAGTTTGAGAACTGTTTGCATAATACCAGCGTTTAAATAAAGAAAAGTTTTCATATACCAAAAAACTTTGAGCTAGCAAAGTGGTTCTATATGCAGGGTATTATTGGAAAAAGTTTTTTCTCAATTTAAGACTCCCACTTGCTTCCAAACACCCTTGAGTAGTGAGAGTACCTGTTCTGATCTGAATAAGGTAACAAACCCCATTTTCAAGTCCCTAACGCTTCATAATCTCTTGAGTTCAGCAAACCCTTATTGGATAGAAATATATATATA
>KZ651143.1:524135-538209 GCA_001010745.2 Gerris buenoi | reverse complement strand
GGCGTCAATGCGAGCTGGAAGAAACTTATGTGGCACTTCGAAATGCAGCTAAGGAAATGGGACTGGAAATCAATTCCGGGAAAACCAAATATATGGTGTTATCAAAGAGGAACCCGATTTGGGAAGAGGAAGTGCGCATAGGAGGCAATGTCTTTGAGCAAGTTCGCTGTTTCAAATACCTAGGGACCCTAGTTTCAGGTGACAACAGTGTTACAGAGGATATAAAGGCTAGGATATCTGCTGGAAACCGGAGCTATTTTGCCCTCCAGTCAGTGTTCAGGTCCCGAAATGTTAGCCGTAACACCAAATTGTTGGTGTATAAAAGTGTTGTGAGACCAACAGCAGTGTACGGGTCTGAGTCATGGACACTAGTATCCAGCGACGAGGAGAGGTTGAGACGTTGGGAACGCAAGATCCTCAGGAAAATTTATGGAGCGGTGTGTGAAGAAGGAACGTGGAGGATCCGCACCAACCAAGAAATCAGGGACCTGTACAATCAACCCGACATAGTCAGCATTATAAAAGCTGGTAGACTCCGCTGGCTAGGCCACGTTACTAGGATGGACGAGGGAAGAGTCCCGAAGAGACTAATGGACGGACATCCTGGAGGAGGTAGAAGAAGAGGTCGACCCAGATCAAGATGGCTGGATGATGTCACTGACGACCTGAGAAAGATGGGCGTGCGCTCTTGGAGAAGATGCACGCAGGATAGGGACGATTGGAGAGGCATTGTAAAGGAGGCCAGGGCCCTTCACGGGCTGTAGCGCCGCGGATGTATGTATGTATGTAAAGAATTTTTTTAACTACAGAAATATACGAGATCGTGCGAAATGAGTCGGTGAGATACACAAGTGCCGTGCAGGCTACGTGTGGCGCAGTTTCCTTGCCCTGCTCTGCGTTTCAATTTACGTTCAAAACAAACTATCCTGCCCTGGGCTGACATCCCCTGCGTTACCTGCCTCTCAATGTGCACTTTACACTTATTTTTCTTCCTGACAACTGCGGAAGGTAACTTTTAGTATTATATTATAAACATTGACTATTAAGCGTAAGAATTTGACACTTACTGCTCGAGCAACCCTGAAGAATATCCTTTACCTCGAAGAAGGGTTATGTCTAGAAATCAAGCCAACAAAGTTGTTAAAGAAGAACTTAAAATCAACACTTAAGTACCATCTTGATCAAAACTTCATAGGACAATATAACAGTAACCAGACAGCTTGACCTATATTTTGTTTAAGCAAACGAAATAATATAGTAAAAAGCCACCCTAAAACGCATCTATAAAAAGATTTAAGGTAGGAAAACTATCAGTTCTAACACCTAAAATCATAAAAACCAGAAAGCTTTTGTTTAAGGTACGAATTAATATCAATTTTTTAAGAAGGTGCGACGATAACTACGCAGAATGGCCAAGAATAGCCATAAGAAAGAAATATATATAAGTTGGAGTGTAAACTATTTTCTGAATGGTTCGAAAAGTCGTTTCAAACTTCAGGTTAAAGGCTTTATTTCCTTTTTGGTTTTATTTTTATTTTTATTTATTTTGCTTCAAAGTTTTTAGAAAACACCTATGAGTTTTTTTTTAGGTAATGCGATCGTAAACGACAGACCAATGGTAAACGTTGACTGCTTTTATATCAGTTTACTGGCACGTGGAAAAATAAAAGGACTGAATGTGTTCCATGTGTAGACATAGCTAATATAATTTCACACACGAACAAATAACTTCTGTAAAAAGAAAAAAAAAACTTCTCAAAGGCCTTTTAGCTTGTATTCGCCCCAATTATTTCCAGATTTCCTGCCTTTCGATTTCCTCCCTCAAAAAACATTTGTTGTGTTCCTCTATATTTTTTATTTCGTTCCGGCTTAAACCAAGCTGAAAAAATCATTGATGATTATTAAATCACGAGCAAACAAACTTTTAACGACTACTAAACATTTTCGAATTTAAAAAACTAAAGAAATGTGAAATAAACATATTTGAAATTTATCCAAATACTAATCGATTGAAGCTAACTGCTTTTAAAGCTCGATAAAATGACTTTTTGATGCACTACATACACACCAGTTTTTACTTTCTCATATACATGTTATATTTTAAGAGAAAATATTGTGATGGAACGAAAATTCGATTTTGAGATATTATCATAGTTCAATCCTTTATATTTACCATTAATTTTTGTTAGGGTTGACAATTTTTTTCTTAGTTTTAGTTATAACACCTTAATAGTTTAATTTCAAATTATTTCTATTCTTATTAATATTACTATATGAATCCTTCAAATAATATTTGAAATGGTTGATAGTAGTATATTTAAATTTAGTATACTAGGGGGATCTGCCCCCTTCTCGCTTCGCTCGTCAACCCCCCCCCCCCCACTGGGCGGCTGCTGCGAGGCCGCAGCCTAATAGTGTAGAGCGTAGGGTATTAGAATTATTTTGTCTATTTATTATATATTAGAACCGGGGACCGTTCAAAAAGTTTAAATCCGCTGTAATAGTTTTTGCCCTTAAAAATAAAGATAAACTTTATTATGTCTGTTTTTATTAAATTAAATTTTGCTCTCGAGCTTACTGCTTAATTTTTGCGAACTAAAATATCTTAAAAACTTTTTTGTCCGATATTAATGAAATAATTGACCTATTTTTGGTTCAAGATAAGTTTTAACAGTCAACGCCAATTTGTTTCTCCTCTACATGCGCACAAACATACATTTATATAGACCTATATCTTTAAAATAAACTCATCTGATAATTTAATTCGCACTCTTTAATTTTTGCTCCATTGTTGTAATATATTTAAATAATTTTAACAGATTTAACAGAAAATCCGGGATAAATTAAATAAAATTGACAATAATTGGCTGTAATAGGCTGCTATCATTAAGGTATAGAAAATAATACGCGAGGATTAAAATTGAGTTAACTCTAAAACGGTGTGTTATAACAAAGTTTATTGAGAGTAAATTGTTTTCTTAAAATACCTCGATTTATAATAATACTTCTATAAAACCATTAAAAAATATTTAAGACAAAAAAAAGTTAGAGGTAAATTAACCCTTCGTAATGATCACTAAAGACACCTCTGGATAATTTGTTTTTGTTATTTATTTTAATTTCATCTGATAAAATATGACCATGATATTATCTATACCAAATTTTATTACTTACGGCTTCAGAAAAACGTAAAACCACCTTTAGAAGTTGACGAGACAATTAAGAGGCTGTATCTCCTTCAGTATACAATTTTTCAAAATAAATTATTGATCATTTTCGTATTTAGTTTTCTAGTTTTATATACGCTCTCAAACGTTGAATAAATATATCGTTAACCTAAACAGGTATAATTTTAATGCAGTCATTTTTCTTTTAATAAATGGAGGTAATGCTTGTTATTTTAAATATTAAATTTAATATCAACCTAAATCTTATTCAATCATGCTTACTAATAAATAAATTTAAAAAACATTAATGATAAAATAATACTTTATGACACAAAACATAATTTTTTATCGATGAAAATTGTTTTCCTTTAAAGCTTTTAAAACTGTAAAATTGACAACACAGAGCACAACAGCAAGATAAAATTTAAAATTATATAGTAAGGTAATGTGCTGCTTTACATTCAATGTCATCCTTGAGTAGCTTTTTAATGTAAGAAAATAAGATTAAATAAAAAGAACGGAAGGATTCTGTTCTGTAAAGAGCCGTTTTGCGTTCTTACTCTAACNAGTTCCCCGTGTCATTCTTGAGCGGAATTTACTATGAGAACCTCCCCTTTCTCCACCGGAGAACCTCCCACTTATCTCTATCGCGCTCTTATCAAACAGTTATATATCACTCTCTCTCTGAAATTGTTTGTTTACAAAACTTTTTTAATAATATAGATAGATTAGCCTGCATGACCAAAAAAGACTTCCTGTCCCTCCCTGTGTGCCATTCAGCGGAATTCCTTAAATTTAAAAAAAAGAGTATTTTTTTCAGTTAAATGTGTAATAAAAAAAGTTTTTCGTTTATTGGTCCGAGATTATTGAAGGTCACGGAAGCATTGTGTTCACTTTTGAGAACGCAAAACTTTCATCCCTCCAATTTTAAAAATTCCAAGACAGAAATCCGTTTGACTTCAACATTTTTGGTCTCGTGTCTGTCTGTCTGTCGGACTGTGTCCGTAAATTATTAAACGTGTGACGATAACTTGAGTAAATTTAGACCGATTTTGATGAAATTTGGTAGACATGTTCATTTTTCGTTGGAGAACGTTATCCGTCCAAGCGTTCACACGCAACGCTTGCGTAAACGTTAACTTTCAANAGTGTAAGAGATCTAGGTCAAGTGACTGTTGTACCAAGCATGTGATGCTCGAGAAACCAATGTTGGACGGTGTTGTGAAGTGGCTAACATCGGCCTCCATGTTGTAGTGTCAGGCCTGGGTTCTATGGGTGTATTGTCCATTAGTTTAGTTTGCCACCGCTCTCTCCACAGACTCACAAGCGGTTAAATAGTTGATGAGCTTTGGGACAGAGAGATACGAGTCTGGAAACTGTGTTGAGTGCTTTTCTCTTTTTTTTTTAGAAAACCCTATCTACCTCTAAAACCAGGTATCTATTCACCTTTACCGATCGAAAAAATACTCTTTAAGTTTGAAAACTCAGAATGGAACACAATGCAAAATGCATTCACAAACTGGGAATTCATAAACACTACGGTATTATTAAATCTAACAGTTATTCATTTTGTACATTTTAGGGTATGATTGAAGCTTCTTACATTCAACAAAATATGCATCCAGGGAAAGATTCTATTATTACCTATTCGATGATACGAACTTTTTTTTGCAAATCAATTATCTTTAGTAAAACTAATAGCTATAAAATATTATTTCTCTAGCCCTTTTTTATTCGAAACCTTTTGTTAAATCATTCTCACGTAAATTTAGATGCAGTTATGTATATTGTAAAGATAGATCATACTATATATATATATATATCATAATATAAAATTCTGAGATCTACTGCTTAGGTACGTGAAAGAATTACTTATAATCTTAAATTTGTATTAAGGAGAGTAGTCACAGAACTTTTAGTAGCAAGGGTATAACCTTAGTAAAGACCAATCGCAGAAGGAAGGAAAGGCCTGGAAAGGGCCTTGCCAAGGAACACAACCTAATATCATGGCCTAGGTAAGAACCGGACCCTCTTCCCTTGGTGCTAGTAAACCTAGCGAACCCTTGACCAAGGGATTTCCGAGAATACCTCCAACCAATATCTTAGACAAGGTCCTTTATATAACCTAGGCCTCAAATATCCTTTAAACCCTAGAAATACTCCTTACATAGTTGGAGCTTCATTCCATCCTGGAATCCCCCTTTTATATGCCTTTTAAAAGATCCTATTTACTCTCAAAGTAAGCAAGAGAAAGGATAATTGAGAATCTGTGGTTACAACATGGCTTCGGATTTGGACTTTTTTTTAGTAAAATGACCCTAAGATGATAACAGTTTTCTTAGGGTATATTAATAGATATTCCATCTATAGATAATTCATATCTAGGTCATCAGGTAAATACAAGTAATTACTAACTATAATAGACGGGATGTTTCTGAAACTGATAACTACAATAGATAGATATTAGTCATTGCCTTCCACTATTAATACCTCGAAATCATTGTGATCCTCCTATTTAGGTACCCACTGTTCAGGCACACTCTAATTTGCTGTTCATTCTCCGAACAGATAGTGACGTCTCTATTACAAAACTACTTCACTCGCATTGTTGATTGTTAATCTAACGTTAATGAATTAATTAAACATTGATTAATTAATTTGTAGCTTCAACCTTAAAACATGTTATAAAAAGAGATTGACCTTTTATGACCTAGATGATCAGAGGGTTATTTTTAAAAATCCGAAATAAAAACACTAAAAACTCGTTACTTTAGGGTAATAGCTAAAGTACTCGGCTTGGCCGAGAGGGGGTGGGGGTTGGTTTTTTAAAAACTCATATGATCAGCGACCTTCTTCTAGTTTGAGGGAGGTCAACCGTGCATAATTCCATCAGGCTTGGAAATAAATTGTAAATATATATATATATATAAACACTCTCATTATATTATAGGTATACAAGGTGTCTACATTATAATAGTTAATAAACTTTGAGAAAAAAATTAATTTATTAAAAATAAAGATAAACTTTATTATGTCTGTTTTTATTAAATTAAATTTTGCTCTCGAGCTTACTGCTTAATTTTTGCGAACTAAAATATCTTAAAAACTTTTTTGTCCGATATTAATGAAATAATTGACCTATTTTTGGTTCAAGATAAGTTTTAACAGTCAACGCCAATTTGTTTCTCCTCTACATGCGCACAAACATACATTTATATAGACCTATATCTTTAAAATAAACTCATCTGATAATTTAATTCGCACTCTTTAATTTTTGCTCCATTGTTGTAATATATTTAAATAATTTTAACAGATTTAACAGAAAATCCGGGATAAATTAAATAAAATTGACAATAATTGGCTGTAATAGGCTGCTATCATTAAGGTATAGAAAATAATACGCGAGGATTAAAATTGAGTTAACTCTAAAACGGTGTGTTATAACAAAGTTTATTGAGAGTAAATTGTTTTCTTAAAATACCTCGATTTATAATAATACTTCTATAAAACCATTAAAAAATATTTAAGACAAAAAAAAGTTAGAGGTAAATTAACCCTTCGTAATGATCACTAAAGACACCTCTGGATAATTTGTTTTTGTTATTTATTTTAATTTCATCTGATAAAATATGACCATGATATTATCTATACCAAATTTTATTACTTACGGCTTCAGAAAAACGTAAAACCACCTTTAGAAGTTGACGAGACAATTAAGAGGCTGTATCTCCTTCAGTATACAATTTTTCAAAATAAATTATTGATCATTTTCGTATTTAGTTTTCTAGTTTTATATACGCTCTCAAACGTTGAATAAATATATCGTTAACCTAAACAGGTATAATTTTAATGCAGTCATTTTTCTTTTAATAAATGGAGGTAATGCTTGTTATTTTAAATATTAAATTTAATATCAACCTAAATCTTATTCAATCATGCTTACTAATAAATAAATTTAAAAAACATTAATGATAAAATAATACTTTATGACACAAAACATAATTTTTTATCGATGAAAATTGTTTTCCTTTAAAGCTTTTAAAACTGTAAAATTGACAACACAGAGCACAACAGCAAGATAAAATTTAAAATTATATAGTAAGGTAATGTGCTGCTTTACATTCAATGTCATCCTTGAGTAGCTTTTTAATGTAAGAAAATAAGATTAAATAAAAAGAACGGAAGGATTCTGTTCTGTAAAGAGCCGTTTTGCGTTCTTACTCTAACCCTAACCGGAAGGTTTTTAACTTAAGAGTACAAGATCCGCTAGACGCTAAAGGTAAAGTAGTAGAAAGATACGTTAGGATCTCGTATTGTCTCTAGGGTGTGGAGGAAACGTTATTCAGGGTTAGGACGCCTTGGAGCGCCACTGTCGCATCTTATCCTGCCCTTTAACTTTTCTGCTCCACCTCACAAAACCCATTTCCTTTTACTTAATGCCTTTTTACAAGGAGGAAAAACTCTAGGTGAAATTCCTTCCAAGGCAAGGAAAAAATATAAATAAAGTAGAAGGAAAAAAAAATCTATAAACTTCCTTACAACATAGAAAATCGACTGTATAAAATATTATTTCTCTAGCCCTTTTTTTATTCGAAACCTTTAGTTAAATCATTCTCACGTAAATTTAGATGCAGTTATTATATTGTAAAGATAGATCATACCACAGGATTTATTTTGTTACAAGCTTTTATTTAACTTGCAATGTATGTATGTATGTTCGGGTCAAATCTTGCAACTAAATTTTAAAGCAGTTATCCTCAACCGATTGAATTGAAATTTTGCATACACGTTTAGTTTGGATGACAATGCGTGGATAGCTAAGTAACATCATTCTAAATCCATTGCGGCAGCCCCAAATGGTTGACTAGTTATTTTCTAAGTGCGCACATGATATGGGTATCAAATGAAAGGGTTTGCTGAGAAGAATACGAATAGAAGCTTGTTTTTTAAAGTATTCTTTTCATAATTAACTTATTTTATTTTATTTTTTAAAAATAAACGCTAAACATAAAAATTGTAAATGTTTCAAACACTGTCATGTATCAACCAAAAGACTGAAAAGCGTAAAACAAGAAAATAGTCAAAACCTTCTAATAATTTATGATTGTTGAAGCGAGCTTCTTACATTCAACAAAACATGCATCTTGTCTGTCTGTTTGTCTGTATTTCTGTCTGTGTGTAACGTTTGCGTGTCCGACGATAACTTAAGTAAAAGTAGAACAATTAGTTTCTACGTACATTCTAACGTAACAATTTTTATAAAGCTTCATACAAATCGTCTAAAGTACAATTGAAACAGACATGTAAAATTTCAACTTAATACATGCAGAAGTTTTTGGGTAGTGAAGTGGTATTTTTTATTTTACTTAAAATATTTCGGAATCGCCGGGACGTGTAGGTGAGTTAAGGAATGAGGAAAACCTTATTCCCCACTACCCGCTCTCTATTACAATAAGATTCATTAACTATCAACTCATCATGATTAACTACCTAATATTTATTGCATTAAGCTCACTTCAATGATAGAGCCACGCGATGCCTAGTTAGAGCTAGTTTTCTATATTAAGATAAGATATTCGTATCTTATACAATGTATCCTGCCAGGACGACCAAATATATATCATGCGAAATGTGGTTGATTCGAAGTTAAAACTCTCTCTTACTTCCTGAGATAGTGCAAAACTTTGTTACACTACTAATAGATAAGTTAAACTTTAATTTAATATTGTTTTAACTCTACCGACAATTCTGTAGAGTAACATTATCAGTATGGTATAATGAAACGAAAGTTTTTACTTGAACAAACAACAAACTTTGGGATAACAATAATATATGTTTTGGCTATTCAATTAAGACAGTTATACAGTGTTAAAAATAAATAACTATGTGTTTCGTTGTATTTAAACAATTGCGATTTCATAAGATATTTCAGAATTTTATTAGATTGTAGAAAATATTAATCCATAATCGTCAAACCATAAATAGGAGAAATCATAATAATTTTAATAAACTGTTTTATAGCTACCATACTAAGAGATATTTAGAGGCTACTATGCTATTAACATGTTTATGGCAGCAATAAAACAAATTAGTATGCATTAATGTTGCTGTATTTTAGTTTTTGTATTTTAAATAAGAATTATACAGGAATTAATGCTGCAGTTTTTACTGTATTTTAAGTATAAGACTTAAAATTTTACTTATGTTGTAGTCATATTAAACATTATAACAAATAATTCAAGCATGAATTATATTCTCCACTCAAGGCATTTACTTAAGTTATTTAACTTTCATTAAGGCAAATAAACCATGGAATTATAGTGAACTACAATTATTATTGTATTCACTTTCACCTGTATGCACAAGATAAGATGGTCAATTATCCTAATTTATGATACAGAGAATTTTTTAATATTACTACCGTGAATTTTTGCAACGATACATTGAAAGTATCACGGTCATGTGCTAGATAGCAGCAAATTAATTTTAACTTCTCAATCGGTACAGATTGCGGATTCTTTTGTATTTGCAACAAGCATTTATAAAAATATTCTCAATAATCAGTCCGCGAGTGAATTACTCAGCTCTTTTACTCGGTGTCGCCTTAAGTATTTTTACTATTGAATTGAATGACAAAAGATAGATACAGTAAACATATATATGAATATATATATATTTTTAATTTTGTTTTTTCCCCTTTTACATAGTTTCATTTTTTCTTCAAACCTGCTGTTGCTCCATGTTTCATAGATACTTTTAAATAATTTTCATCAAACGTAATCTACACTTATTAATTCAGTTCCGCTTTATCCGTATTGCATTTAGCTAAACATTAGGATTTACGTCATAGAAATCTGGAGCTGCAATAACCGTTCAAACTTCTATAAACTCCAAATCTCAAGTCTAAAATCCTTGAATAAATCCAACCGAATCCTCCGTAATGACTTTAGTGACTTTTTGAAGGTGAGCTTGCCCTTAGATACACTGGATTCTCCCTAATCTTCCTAAAATATCTGTTTAATATCATGTTTAGCACCCGTGCCGTCCTGTTGATTATTTGCTCTTAGCTTTCACGAAGAATTGATCTATTGTAGACCATTTGAAAACAAATTTTCAAGTATTTATGTGCTTTTCTAAATCTCTAAATTATTGTAATGTGGAGTTTAGTGGTGTTGCATGCATTTAGTTTACGGCTTATTTGAATTAAATCAACATATTTCATGACCACACATCTATTTGAGTGTAAGAGATCTAGGTCAAGTGACTGTTGTACCAAGCATGTGATGCTCGAGAAACCAATGTTGGACGGTGTTGTGAAGTGGCTAACATCGGCCTCCATGTTGTAGTGTCAGGCCTGGGTTCTATGGTTGTATTGTCCATTAGTTTAGTTTGCCACCGCTCTCTCCACAGACTCACAAGCGGTTAAATAGTTGATGAGCTTTGGGACAGAGAGATACGAGTCTGGAAACTGTGTTGAGTGCTTTTCTCTTTTTTTTTTAGAAAACCCTATCTACCTCTAAAACCAGGTATCTATTCACCTTTACCGATCGAAAAAATACTCTTTAAGTTTGAAAACTCAGAATGGAACACAATGCAAAATGCATTCACAAACTGGGAATTCATAAACACTACGGTATTATTAAATCTAACAGTTATTCATTTTGTACATTTTAGGGTATGATTGAAGCTTCTTACATTCAACAAAATATGCATCCAGGGAAAGATTCTATTATTACCTATTCGATGATACGAACTTTTTTTTGCAAATCAATTATCTTTAGTAAAACTAATAGCGACACCGCTGTGAATTGATTAAGATAGTTAAAACTATTTAAGCGGGCCTAAACATTTAAAATATAGATAACGTTTTAACCGACATCTTACGTTCGATTTTAATAAAAATTCATATACATTGTTTAAAGTACATCTAAAACAGGCATGTGGAATTCCAACTTGATACAAGCAGATGTTTTTGAGTAGTGAAGTGATACATTTTATAATAGTTGAAAAATAAAGATTATCGGAACATGTTAGTTAAGAAATATTTAGAAAGATACTTTTCTCGTCCTTACTCGGGGCTCTTTATTACAATCATTCTTTTTAACTACCCTAATTGCTAGGTTTGTTCAGCTACTGGAGTGATACACTAACCTCTGTCAACTATTAGAGTATAGTTACTAAACGTGTTAACCATTAGAGTATAGTTACTAAACGTGTCAACCATTAGAGTATAGTTACTAAACGTGTCAACCATTAGAGTATAGTTACTAAACGTGTCAACCATTAGAGTATAGTTACTAAACGTGTCAACCATACAGTATAGTTGTATATGCCGTTGGTAAGCCCTCCACAGACTGTTTTGCCACAGACTTTGTAGCAAATGTTTCAATTGAAGCATTTTTTTTTATAAATTGATCCAATTAAAAATAATTTAGTAAAATAACTCGAAATGTATTTGTCATTTTCATGATTGTCGATAACATTAAAATCTAACCAAAAACATTTATTTGAACAATCTCTCCACTAGTTTAAAACATATTAATATCTATAATCAAACATTTACAGATATAAGCTTTATAGATCCATAATCATGTATTCAGTTCATCAAACGTATAATTAGATACAAATGACAGGGCTCAAAAGTAGAGCGTGCAAGCATGACTGAAATCATATCATATCTGTGCAGTTGGTTTTCCCCCGTGTGTTTCTAATGGCTTAAATTGACGTGGTAGGGGAAGTCAAATTACGCATCAGGTAACTTAGTTTGACGCTCCAAATAACATTCGAGAGCAATTCAAATATCCAATTAAAAATAAAATTATTCCTCAATCAAATTGAATCATGTAATAAAATCATGACCATGATTTAAACCTAAAAAGAAAAAAAAAATGTTTTTTAAACAATATCTTATGTTTTAGAGTATCGAGATATAAAGAAACTTTTTATCAATGGTCCAAAGTTCTATTAAAACAAGAATTTAATAGAAAAGGTTTTTATGAAGTTAAGTGATACATGTATCACTAGTTGAAAAGGAGTGATAAAAAACTTTACTACTGTATGTTCTACAAACAATTTTTCGACATTGATTATCTTCATGTATGAAACTTTTCATTGTGTAACTTAACAGAACACTGCCTTCAATGCTAGAGCCATGTGATGCTTGAATTATAAATTTAACGTGTTTATTTGTCCCTTCTTTGGTATCTCATGTTCTGGTATGGGTCTTTAAGAATCGTATCTTATACAATGTATCCTGCCAGGACGACCAAATATATATCATGCGAAATGTGGTTGATTCGAAGTTAAAACTCTCTCTTACTTCCTGAGATAGTGCAAAACTTTGTTACACTACTAATAGATAAGTTAAACTTTAATTTAATATTGTTTTAACTCTACCGACAATTCTGTAGAGTAACATTATCAGTATGGTATAATGAAACGAAAGTTNTTTAGTCGTCTGCCATATTGGCCGCCATCTTGAAAATATTTAGTGTGAAATTTCCAAAAACTATACAGTTGTCACAAATGGTGAGGTGCATCTTTGTGCCAAAATTCGTTGAAATTGGTCAATTTTTACTCCAGTTATCGTTGGACAAACAAACAAACAAACACACAAACAAACACACAAACTTTTTAAATCCCAAGTCTCTGAAATAAAGAACTCACTGTGCTCGTTCAATTAGAGTTGATAGTTAGAGCATGGCTTGGATCTTACTATATCTACTGACACTCCCTGCAAACATTGAACTAGCCTAAACCAGTAACAGTTATCTCTGCAACTAAACCTGGGTTCTGGAACACTCTCCTTACCTTATTAACTATTCAATATACAAAACCCTTCCCTCACAGTTCCATTATACCCAAATTTATTACTTTTACGTGCTAACTGCTCACTGTGAAATATTAAATTTTGAAATGGGCATCTTAGCATTATTATTCAAGATAAATATAACCACTCTTATTTAAACTTAATCTATTTTTTTAAAAAAGAAATTACTAGCTACTAATAAGGCCTCTTTCACACTTTGTCCCTTCTTTGGTATCTCATGTTCTGGTATGGGTCTTTAAGAATATAATGAAACAAAAAATCGACATTTCAAAAAGTATGAGAGCTAGCGTGGTCGAGGGTCTTAAGGCGCTCTCGCTCAGCTATCAATAAGTCGAGGCAACTCGAGATCTTGGGTTTGATCCCGTGCCATGATACTCTGAATTGCCTTAATGTATCGCGGACGGTGCAGGGAGATATGTGGGTCCAATCCGTGTCATGATGATGTGATTTGAATCAATGGTTCAAGGGCGGAGAAGGGCAAGGGACACCCCCTATGAATGGGGCACTCTTCCCCAACGCTTTGACGCACGCTTAGCTTACTAATGACCACAACATACTCGCTTCAGTGATACATTGTACAAATGTATGATGTGTTAAGTAGCAAGAACTCTCCACCACGGGGTGAAAAAATGGCCTAATTGCAAGGTTCGAACAAGTGGTTTGTCCTACCCGTTCTAAATAAACCTACCGGTAAACTCGGAGTGAGATGAAATGCAGCCAAATTTTTCGACAAAAGCCGATGTAAAAGTTTTAGTCCTTAAAGACTCTTTCCAGAGTACTATAAACCTGACTTGTTTAACTAGATAGTTGAAAGGCTTACTTAAATAAATAATAAACTGATTAATAGATTCATATATGAACGTAATATCGCGGTATTTCCTTATACACAGGACTCAAATCTGGATTAAGTTTGCAATGTAAATAGCACTAGTGATGCGGTGCATAAAGAACTCGCGTAGAAATGTGCTATTATATCAGCCGGAATTAAGTTCTCAATAATGATATCAGGACAATATTCTAGTGAATACCTGGCATTCTTATTCAACCTGAAGAAAGCATTAAAATTATTTTGTCTATA
>KZ651143.1:495851-507527 GCA_001010745.2 Gerris buenoi | reverse complement strand
TATAAATGGCCACCATCTTAAATCAAGTTGGCGGATTTATAATTTAATGTATATTATAATATCCATAAATATAAATAATATAATAAAAAAAAGTATAATCTCAAAGTCCTAACCCTTATTAAGAAAATCTAAAATACTGTTTTATGATATAGAAGTTGAAAACATATTTATAAAAAAACACATTAATTATGATACATAAAAAACACATAATTAGTAAAGATAAAAATTAAAAAAGTATCTATTAAAAATAAATTACTGAAATGTTGAATTAAACCCTCGTTAATTTAATGCTATCGCTACAGTCCGTACTTAAGTAGTATTAAATCTCAAGGAATGAAATTTTAACAGCCTCATAAAATTTGAAGATTATTCAAGCTATAATATTCGCAGATATTATGAGCTATGATGAAAAACCTTATCTTAAAGTAGTAAACATTAATAACGTTTAGCAGAATTTTAAAATCTTTTAAAAATATTTAACCGATATAATCATTATCGTCAGTTAATACTATCATAATATTACGTTGTTGATCAAAATATATATAGCACTAATGACATAGATAATTAAATTACTATATTACCAACAACGAAAATTACATCGTCTACATCAGTTAGATTTGATTATTTTTAAATGATACCGAGGTTGACACAGGTAAAAAACCTTCGCGGTAATAATTTGCATGATACTCACCAATCCTTCGGCGGGTAACCAAGTAAATTAGGTATCAGGTGGCAACATTTTTCTTGGTTCCACCCAATTTTTATTTTAGATGAGGAGAGTTATCATTCTTTAAAGTAAATCAATAATGTTGGATTTAGTTACGATCTTAACTGGGGAATTTTGAAAAGCATTGGGGCTTTTGAATGGAGTCAAAAAGGACTTAATTTAATTATAAATGCTAATTTAATTATAATTATGATTATTATAAGCATATTAATATTGATAAGCGAAAAAAAAAATGAGATTTTAAGTTTTTATTTAAATTGATACTTCATTATAAAAATTAAAAGTTATTTATCGATAAAATAAAAGAAAATTAAGTGACACTTGAAGAAATTATAGTGCAGCCATAGGTTCGAGTGTAAATCTGCACATGTTTAGATAAATCCTATTCATTAAATAGAAATTTTACAACCGCAATATGTTTGCAGTTATTTGTCGTTAAATAAAAGTGGAATGGGGAGTGAGTAGTAATTTAAAAACAAATGCCTCTCCAGAAATCAAAAGCAAGATTTCAGCCTCTCAGCTCATGGTTAGTGCAAAGAAACAATGAACTTAGTATGCCGCCTGTACACTTGCATCTGATAACTCTCAAAATGACAGGAAAGCGACATGCCCGAGTGTGAGGATGTGCACTCTTGTCTGACTCCTCTCGAAAAGACAGGACTAGTGAGAGGCCCAAATGGGATCATGTGCACTCTTGTCTGACTCCTCTCGAAGAGACAGGACTAGCGAGTGCCCAAGCGGGATCATGTGCACTCTTGTCTGACTCCTCTCGAAGAGACAGGACTAGCGAGTGCCCAAGTGGGATCATGTGCACTCTTGTGCGACTACTCTCGAAAAGACAGGACTGTAGAGAGTGTACACCCGACATGAAGGTTGAAGTTAAAAGTTCATGAGCCATAAAATTAACGAAATAGTTTTTACTAGAACGTTATTGAGCAGAGGAACTTTAGTTTGTCGGCTTTTGGGAATTCTTAATGTTAACGTAAAACAAATTATAGATATGGCTCTACCTAATCTATATTATCCACTCAAATGGCCCTCCCAAAAAATATATTATTTTTTTTAGAAGTTACACTAACTTAGTATTCCTAATAGCTTAGTTTTGTTCACCAAGACTGAAGCAAAAGATTTATAGCTAGCTTATTTAAATATTTTCATTATAAGATAACGTTCCCAGTTGTGTAATATTTAAAGTGGAATAATAGTTTAGGTAAATACACAATGGAGAATCCACTTATTTTAGTGCGTCAGCCTTTAACATAGAGCCGTAAATTCTTTATCACCGAGTTTCCGCGTTACATTTCCAAAAACCAGTACAGATAGGGACTTTTTGGAAAGCCCTCAGAAACTTTGTGCGGTATTTACATGCGGGTTTTCTTTTATAACCCAAACCATTCTCTCTTTTACTTTGAGATCACAAAGAGGGGGGGGGGGAGAAAACGTAAAAAATTTCCCAACAAACAGCCTGTGAGCTCTAAGGTGAGGGGTTAAAGGGTTTACAATTTTCGTTGCTCCAAATAGGGGTAAAAACCCTGAAAAGAGAAAAAAGAAGAAAATCCTACCTTGGTATTTTTCTAGTGTGGAAATTGGGTTAGGAGTAAAAAAAGAAACAGCTGTTATATGGATAATAAGAGGAAATCTTATGTATAGATAGCAATTTCTAAGTCTGTGGCGAAATCAGTGTGGAAACATTTAGGGTAATAAAACCAGCACCACACATCCCCTACAACAAAACCCTTGGTCTAGGGCATCAAAGGGAATGTATACGTGTATACATGTATATAAATAATGTTATATCACCTAAAGGGCCTCGTTCTTAAATTAGAATACATCCCTGAAATAGCTAAACCCTTAAAATTCCCTAAGCCCTTCTTCAACTTGCACTTAAGTATTACTTAAAGAAAGGGAAAGCATCTCTTAACAAGTTAACTGCGATGTTGCAGGTGTTTTTAGAAGGACAATTTAGACAGAAAGTACTTTTGAGTTGAGAGTACATTGAAAATTTAATGTTAAAACGTGCTTGAGGGAGTTTTAAAACTGAGTTTCGCCTGACTTCACGTTGTAGAAGATTATCTTGTTCAGTTTATTGAGTGTGTAGTTTTTCTTCTTGTTAACACGTAGAGTTAAACGATTTTATTTCGTGTTTTTGGAGTTTTAACATTGGACAGATGTTAGGTCTTATGATTAAAATGAGTTTAACTATGTCAAACATTTTTTCTTCTTTACTTTCTCATATAAAGACTAAAGAGAAAGTATTGTGATGCCGCGAAAATTCTATTTGGAGATTTTGATGGATTTACACGTTTTGAGGTCCCCTGGGTCCAAAAAGTGTATTTTAAAAAAAAAATTCTGTCTTTCGTCATTCGTATGTCTGTGCAGACGGCTGGAGCCTGAGCTACTGGACCGATTTAACCAAAATTTGGCTTACATGTTCAGAAAAATCATATCCTGAGGCGAAATCGAGAAATGAATTTTAACTCTACATTTAGGGGCGCTACCCCCAAAAACTTTGAAAAAAATTATTCCTCGAAAATGGTTCCGACGATTTTGATTAATAAAGTCTAATGATATAAGCCGTTTTCCAGGTAAAAAACTAGTTCCTGAGAAAATAGCATAACACGGACAGAGAGAGAAGAGAATCCGGGTTCAATTCCCCGCCCAGGAGAAGCAATTTTAATGTTAAACTTTGATGAAATGTTCAATAAATCATTAAATGTATCTACGAAAACTAATAAATGGAAAACTCTGGGATAAGTTATTATGATCTTGTATATGAGAAAGTTTGTCTGATTTGTCTCGGACCCATTTTTTATTTTGCAATTTAAGGTTAACATTGTGTAATTTAGTTACATACTATATAACGGCTAGAAGCATAAAATACCTATATTATGGACTGTTTTTATCAACCAGGTATATATATGTACACCTATATTCGGTATGGCTTAAATGTAATCGAATCACAACTAAATTATTAAGAGAAGTCGAAAGATCGGACGACTTTTGTATTGAATAAAAGGCATTTCTCTTATTTTTTTCGGATCTATTGTGAATAAATTTACATTATTTATATAATCAAGTAGTGTCCCCATGACGGCGCCGACTCACCCCGAAATGATTTGTTGTTGCTAAGCTAAGGCAACCACATTTATTCCAATAGAAATAAATGTTTAGATTTGTTGGTCTTCAAATAGATATAACTTTTCTAAATAGATAAATAACATAATTCATTTTACTTTTTTCTAAGTATAAATTGAAGCCCGTTGCCGCGAGCTCAATCTCATCCAAGTTGTCGAGTACTAACTGATTGATTTATTTATGTTTTATATTTGCTTAACTGTGGTGGAAAAAGAGTGAGCCTGGTTGAAGGCAACAAAATAGTGTGTGCGCATGTGCGAACTGCATTGTTTACATCCTAATAAATCATAACCCTTAAGCCGGCTTTACACCTTGCGAGTTGTCTGTGCAATCAGAAGGAACGATAAATTGCACGATATATCGTTGCAACCTGGGAGCGTTTACACCACACCGATTTCTTACCCCGATCTCTGACCTGATCTTTCTTTTTAATTTGCTTTACGTAGGGTGTTGGCCGGGAGGTTGTACAACCTCCGTTTACACGCACCGACTTGTCGGCCGATCTCACAGATCGAATAGGTTTTGATTCGATCATACAACCCAACCCCAACCCCGATATCGTTATACAATTTCCATTTACACCTTACGATATATCGGTGCGATTTATCGTTTCGACCAGATTGCACCGACAAATCGCAAGGTGTAAAGCCGGCTTTACATTCTTCCGCTGGTCACTCTCCGTGCTGTTTATACCGCTATATTTTGACACTGCTAAGCTATTTACCGCAACCGCAACCACTGAAGATCGTCATAACAGAGCAGGAGATAGAGATATACGGAGAGAAACAATAGAAGAGAGAAAACTGCACTCGTCCGCTGCATTTACACCATCTCATGCTGTCTCATAGCGCTACCGCTGAAAACCCACCCTACTAGACTTCTAACCACGTAACATCCATCTCACCTTATTTATATTTATTATTATTTTCACACATTTTCTCTTATGTTATTATGTTAATTATACATTTAAAATACCTATACAGTCCTACAGTTCACTTATTTTGTACAACCCGCCTTGGTTGAGGTTCCCAGGCTTTAAAACTAAGTCAGTCCTCACCACTAACTAAGTATGATATTATATTTATCTGATTTAATATATGGATAGATATGTAGCTCTATTTACTAACAAATCATACAAGTACATGCATTTGCACTTAAATACATTACACTAATTTACCTGCTGGTAGTAAAAGCCGTAAGAGAAAAAGAATGTGATAATTACTTACCGAGTTGGTCAATAACAAAAACCATATTGCCAATCACACCATATCATTATTACCAAATCACTTTAGTAGTAGTTAGTCAGTCGGTAGACATAGTTTAAATAATTTAAGGCAGACTTGCAACAACAACATTAGACAAACTGCTCTACACTACACTTTAAATTTTATTTTGTATTTTATTCAAATTGAAAATCTCTGAAAGCAAATCCGATAAATCTAAGCCTAAAAATATAGAGAGGAGAAAGATACTGCCCAATCAAGATTTTTTACCTTCCGTTTAATTTGGATATGAACATTGTATTAACAACGACCAAAAATCACCCCTCCTTGATTGTTACTCCCCGAATAAATAAATAGAGGGGAGTAACAATCTAAAGAAAGTGTACGTTAAGCAGAGTGACTAAGAAGAAAGTACGGTAAGAAAGTACATTAGACTAAAAATCCCTTTGTCTTAATAGTTATTAAGTCAGAGTCATTTGTATTCTAAAAAAAAAAAAAAAAAAAAAACACAGGGGAGTAACAATCTAAAGAAGTATCGAAAAATCAATATCATTCTCATTTCATATATTACTCCAAATATATAAATGACACTTATGTCATTCACCTTACATGAGTATAAGAATCTAATATGCTAATATTATTTATTAATGCAACCTATTTTAAAATTAGCCATCCGAATTCCTGCGGTATATCATAGATTTTGAGGGGCAGAAGAGATAATCGTATCTGAGTCATTGTTTGACAACGGGCGTCTGTCGGATTGTTTTTTAAATCACATGTTTGATTTAAAGCGGCCCTGTTCTGGAACATATCTTTAAATATTTTCATCTAATAAACAAACTCCTAAACTTCTTTTTCAAGATTCAATCATTTCTATTTAGAAGAAAAATAAAATTCGTATACTTTAATTTACCTGGAATCTTTTAGGAAGAAGTGATGCATTTAATTTAAAAAGTTGTTTGTGTCATTGAATAGATGAAGTTAGAATTTTTTCCCGTCCTAAAATTCCAAATTTACATTTGAACCATACATTTAAGCGAGCGTTGCGCTCTAACGCTCGGACGGATAACGTTGTCCAACAAACTCGTCCCGGGCATAACTAAATTGAACACGTGTACCAAATTTTAACTAAATCGGTCGTAATTTACTCAAGGTTTCGTGGCGGTCGTTTTTTCGGATTCCAGACGTTGTAAAGTACCAAATTTTGATCCAAAAATGTTTGACTATGAATTAAATTAGTAATAAGCTCTTTCTGCCAATAAACTATATTTTGAAAATAGACCTTTGAAAAAGTTTAATACATTAGATAATAATCCTAGATATTGTTCTTGCTAGTGAAAAATTGCTTGAAAGCATCCATGAGCTTATGCATTTCCAGTGTGCCTTAATAAATATACTTTAACCTTAAATTCCAAAATAACCCTGATATTAAATAAAATTATACTACCACACACTAATAATAAACTACCACCATTGACATCTTCATTCTAAGAGAAATATTACTTTAATTTACTTAAAAATAACTTTTATCTTATTTTAATCTAGGGATGAATCGTTTTCCAATTTGTACACTGTTTGACGAGAAATTTCAAAAACAACCATGTATTCAAGTTTCTTTAAATAATTTCAGATCTATCATTAGAGAAGAATTCTTAAAATACTTTTTATCAAAGAACATAATGCTAATGATCGAGGGATTAAGAAATTCACGATATTATAGCAATAATCTATTTATAAATAATACAGCAATAAATTATAAATAATTTAGCAATAATTCTAGCAATAAAAAGTGAAATAAATCTAGATCTAAATACACATAAAACCTGCCTCTAAAGAAGTCACTACGTATCAGGTTTTACTCATGATTTAAGTAAATTTTCAATTATGACAGTGATAAATAAGCAGATAAATTGCATTTTTTTTTCGTGTTAACATCATTTATTGTACTTAGTAAACTTAAATATTAACTAAACTTTATTGTAGGAATCAGTAGTTATGCTAGAGTTAAATTTTAATTAAATTATTAATTTAAGTGAGACAAAGATCGCTTTTCCTGTGGCTGGTGTTATTTTTATAGGTAATATAGTGCATTGAGTTTAAATATGCCTTATAGTAGGTACTGTTAGTATACTCTATGAGACCTGTAGTATTATAAAATATTAGTTTTATTTTGTAATTCATAATTTCATGTGATCTATAATGTAGAATTCATTGTGTGTATTTATATATTGTTTTTATTAATATCTATATAGTTGTAAATTCATTTGTAATGTACTTATTTAAGGATACAGTTAAGTTTAACAAACATTTGATAATTAATTTATGCTATTTGAGAAATATAAATCTAAAACCTGCGTCTAAAGAAGTCACTACATTTATTTCAGGTTTTACTCATAATTTAAGTAAATTTTCAAGTAAGACTCATAACAGTAATAAATGTCATATAAATTAGATTTTTTTCGTGTTAAAATCATTTATAGTACTTAATAAACTTAAATATCAACTAAAAATTATTGCAATATTAAAAAATAAATTATAAATTGTTACAACCTTATAAATATAGAAGCGGGGATTTTTTAAATTGGTCCCAAAGTGGAGGAAAGGAAATCGGTCTGGTTTGGCTAGGTTTGGTCCTTGATCCTTTGTCCAACCAGCACGATGATAATGATGAAGACAGATAGGAGAAGAAGGATGCAGCAAATAGCTACGGCGGCCACCATCGCTTCTGGATCTGTGGCCGTTTGGTGGTGGGCCGGAACACGCCGGAAACGATCTTCCGTTACGTCAAACGTTTCAGGGTAGAGCTGAGAGCTCCGGGGTCGGTTTTCTGCGATTCGGTTTTAAAAACGCGCCCGCGTTTTTAGCGCACAACTCTTGTTAAAAATTACTCGGAAAACATTTTTAACTATTCCAGTTTTAAAAAATATATATATAAAATAAACTAAATATATACTAAACTTTTTTTCGATTGATAATTTAATCAACAAATTTATCAATAATACTATCAATAACTAAATGCATCAATTGTTTTCGTAACAATTATAGTAGGTATCTAACTTAAAATTTTATTATATAGTATTCAACTATTAAAAATAATCTAATTAAACACTTTTTTATTTATTACTTCTTATAAAATACTTTTATGTTTTAAAATATATAAATGAATTAATTTAATATATATTTTTTTAAAGATATGGTAACTTCTTTTGATCCCTTTTCTTTGATATTTATTATAATTATGAATTTATTTGATTGATAAGTTGCAAATTAAATTTTAATCAATAAAATTTAAATTTGTTGAAGATCTCTTGGATCAAAGTTTATTCCCTCGAATCGTGGATAAGATTAATACTTGATAAATTCAATTCAATTAAATGAAGTGATGAATTAAAACTGTGATATCAGATTAGTGTTATATTCAAGTGCACTTCAGAAATTTAATTATCAATGTGATAGACAGAAATATTTTTTACTTGAAAGCCTTAAATAAGCGTCAGATGATATATTAAACTTTGATATAAAAGTACCAAATTTTATTTATTTATTTTTTTTAAATTAAGTTTAATTGAAAATTCAGGTGTTTTTTTGTTTGTTTTTTTTTATTAAAAAGAACGCCCTTTTTTCTGGTGGATATATTTGTTAAAGGGATAAAATGAAAATTTAAAATGAACTCACAATCCCTAAATTTTTAGAAGTAGATTTTATTTTGAATTTAATAGAAAGCTGCTGTTCAAGACAAGTAAACTTAAATTTATTATTTAAGTTTTGATGAAAGCCGAAAAAAACTCTGAACTATTGTGTTCGAGATACTCTATTATTAAATTACCTGAAATTTCACTCAAAAATTATCAAGAAACAAATAAAATATTCCACAAAAATTATTTATAGCTTAAAATAGTGAATATAAATTTTAAAAAACCCAAAAAAGAAACAGCAAGAATACGCCACAAAATCTCAAGAAGCAACACAAGAATTGATATATTTTCTTTTTCCAAACTTCTATCAAACAAATCTTTTAAAGATTTATGACTGTATTACTCTAATGAAACAACCAACTGTTGCACTTGAAGTGAATAAAAATAATTCAAATATCCTCACAATTCGAATACCTGAAGAATAAGAGAATGTCGAATTATGCTGAAAAAAACACGTTCGAGAATTGAATGACAAAGTTATCAAGTAAGTTTATTTTGATGAATTGATGAAAAAACCAACGTTGGATGAATTCCTGGCAACTTAATTCTTAAGAAGCGGATTAAATATTAGGGTTTTTTTACAGTTTTATTGGATTATATATATATTTTTTTTTACATATATTAGATCAGATTTTAAAGTTTATGCTAAATGACTTTAAAATTTATAATGGTTAACTAATAATTTATTACAAGAAAACTTAATTTTATTTAATATATTATGTATTAAAATGTATATTTAATATTTTTCGCTACTTTATAATACTTTATTTGATTATTTAATTAATGGCTATCACTATTAAATATTTTATTTAATTACCTTAAACAATTATTTATTTATTTAATTAAGATAATATAATTACGATAATATAAATACGGCCAGAAGATGCTGGGTTATATAAGAAAATTAGTTGTAAATTCGCAAGGAATTACAATAAATGTGAAGAATTGGTTCTAATTGTTTCCAAGATTATTGTGCCGGAAAATTCGCAAACAAATCGACGCTGAAGCAGGGTAGAAGCAGAAGCCGAAAGAACAACTCTGACGATGATAAATTTTCAATGAAATTTGATGATATTAAGACAAGTTTAAAAAAATGTATATGACAGAAAAGAGAAAAGCGAAGAAGTGGAAGAAAATTTATGATAAAGATGTTTTTAAAATTTTCATAAATTTAATGAAGGCGCAAAGAGAAGAAGAAACTTGCAATAGATTAAAAAATATAAAATCATCAAATGTTTTAAAATAATTCCGTCATGGTATCATTATTAGTTTAAAGAAAAAAATTTAATAAAATTATTTTTTTCAAAAAGCAATTTAAAATATTTTTGAAATTTGCAAATAGCAAAAAAAAATATTAAACGAGTATTTTTAAGAGAGCTTTGCGACGGAACGAGCGATGTGTATTAAGCGCGTTCGCGGTACCGTCTGAGAGAGAATCAGGGTGGTTCGCCCAACGTTTGTTCGGGTGGGCGCGAATCTGCCGCGCAAACGTCAAATATTGATCACGTCGTGCGCACAGTGGGACTATCCCACCCACCCTACACTCCTAGACATTCCCGCCTTTCTACCACCAAGGCCCTCATCTTCCCGCCTAAAACTCATCTTAGATATTGTGTGTACATAGATACGTAAATACATATTGGCATTTACTAAATTATGTACTGTAATAAACGTGAGTAAATGCTCGAAAATCTCATCCTACATAGAAGTTACGTATTTCCTAGTACATAACATTTTAGACACACCCCGATACTAGATATGTATTTGCTCTTATATGTATTTTATTTTTAAAGCAATTTGGTTTGTTCTGAAATATATTTCATTTTGATTTAAATCATCTAGATTTCTACATTAAATTCATAAAACTATTTATACTTTCTCAGTTATATAATCACTTTGACAAGGGTATTTAGTTTATTTAATTCTTCGGCTTGTAATTTTCTCGCTAATTTGAAGAGAACTACATGCTTTTTTTTTGTTTTTTTTTTAGAGAAAGAGAGAGAGAGAGAGAGAGAGAGAGAGAGAGAGAGAGAGAAATCTTCTTGTATTGTCTTATCTTAGTGTTTAAGTAAACAAAATTTATAGATAAATTTTCAATTATCATCGTCAAAATAGATTTTCAAAAAAAAAATAAATAAATAAATAAATAATAATAATATGTATATAACTTTATTAAAAAGTTTTAGGGGAGCATCAAGCCAATTTTTTTTTTTTGGAACGAAGTTCCTTATGGCACGTTCTGGATCCCGGGAGTGAATCCGAAAAAACGACCAAAATCACCGTCACGCAAAATCTGTCACGAAATCTACCGATGACAATAACTTGAGTAAAAGATCACCGAGTTAGTTGAAATTTGGTACACATGTTCATTTTAGTAATACCCAGGCTAAGTTCTTTGGACAACGTTATCCGACCAAGCGTCACGCGCAACGCTCGCGTAAACGTAAGCTTCAAATATGTTAAGACGGGAAAAAGTGTTATTAAGGAAGCCTGTTATTTGACTTGTTTTGTTTATCTCTATACTATAAAGCCGCATGGCTAACTCACTCACTCACTCACTGACATTAATGTTTACCCACTTCCAGATAATTTTGGTGATAATTTTTTTTTTTGCTTCCGAGCTGAAGAACGAAAATATTTTATATCTCCGATTTCAAAAATTCCAAGACAGAAATCCGTTTCAGACATCAGGGAACATTTTTGGTCCCGTGTCTGTTTGTAGGTCTGTCGTTCAATTTTTGCGAACTAACATAACTTAAAAACTACTAGTCTTATTTTAATAAAATTTGGCTGGTAGATCAAAATTAGCCCATTGTTGGTTCCCATATAAGTTTCAACTTTCTGCACTCATTTATTTCCCTTCCACATGCACACAAACATACATTTATTTTTCACC
>KZ651143.1:456296-488960 GCA_001010745.2 Gerris buenoi | reverse complement strand
AAAATATTTTTTTCTCGCGATGTGAATTATCCGCCATTTTGAATTTAAACAGCTGATTATTTTGAGTTCTCTATATTTTTCCTGTGTGCGCGTCAAAACGATCTTTAATACTGGTAAGTTTCACGCTTTTATCTCTTTTGGTTCAAAAGTTATTACAACCGTACAGAGTGACAGACGGACACAGGAACGAAACTATAAGGGTTTCTTTTTATTGGTTTTACCAACGAAACCCTAAAAATATGTTTCATATGGTTATTTCAGCAAATAATAAGCACATTTTATCAGTATTGTATTGTACTGGACAGAGGTTGGAAAAGGTAGTTATATATGTATACCGATGAATAATAAAGTTTTCAACCTAGTGATTGGCTTTTCAGCCTATTGTACACTAAACAGTTGTGAAATATTGGAGTGACCCATAAAAGTTAAAGGGTTTAACCTTGTATACGCAAAAAAGCGCCCGGAAAGCGTGGGGGGGGGGATTAACAGAAAAGACCCAAATGGAATACATTTTGGAATTTGTTAATCTATCGTCAGGTCCGTTTTCGATTTAATTATTTTTTTAGTGCTTTCGGAGTTTCTAAAGAGTATCTTCCCCCCTCCCTCTTTCTGAACATATACGTCAAACTTTATCGAAATCGGCCAAGAATTAAAAGCTCTTTGGGTCTGCATGGACGACAGAAAACAGACGATTTTTTTTTTTTTTTTTTTTGAAAACAGACGAAAACAACTTTTTTTGGACTCAGGGGGATTTAAAACGTATGTAAATCAAAATCAAATTTTCCTGTCATACCAATACTTTCTCTTTATGCAGTAAAACTTCGTATTTGAGAAAGAAACTTTTTTTATTGATTTCTATAATAAAAAATTATATCTAACCTCGAAATTTTGAAACAATTAGGTAACTGTGGAAAATACTGGACACAGTAAATTGGTACGAATTTTTTATATAAGGAAGTTAAGTGCAAATTACTTTGGACAGACTTGTTTACTTAATATATTAAAGAGTCACTTAATACATTAAGACGGCAAATTTGTCGTCAAACAAAAAAAAAAGTTTAACTTTACTATTGTTTAAAAAAAATGTGTGGCAGATTCCAAATAAATTCTATTTTTACTCAAATTATTGATAGAAGCGTGAATTTCTAACCTTGGGAATCAAAAGCGTTATTTTTCCATTCAAATTTGATATGCTGTTATAATAAATAAAAATAAAAGTAAATGTACCACCGAGATAAATAATATTAAAGGCATATTATCTCGATGTTATTATCACAATAAAATAAATAAATACATCCTCTAAAGTACGTATAAAAACGTTGATTTATATGTTACTGCATATTTGTATATAAAAAAAAAAAATGCATTAATTTTGGACAGGAAGTTTGGTTTTGTAGCGGTTTAAATTCATTGAAGTGGAAAACTAAGTGAATCATTTCAGGTTGATTGTGGTTGAAATTTTACTTGGTACTAAATATTATTCGGATCGATACACTTTACAATTAAAATTATCGGCGAATAATCAAACTTTACAGACAAAAGCTTCTTCAGTTAACCCTCAAAAGTAAGTGAAGCGAGAAACTTCATCACAATATATTATTGCCTATTGCAACTTTGCAACTTGTGATCAAACTTGGGTCTAAATTTATTATATTCCGAGAACTTAGAGTCCGAGGACGTCCAAGAATAAACCTGAACAAGACTGAACTTAGATTTGATTGACATTAATAGAGTTATAAATAATTTCTTTTTTGTCTCCTGACCTTCCTTAACGCTTTCTTCGTAACCAATCGATAATTCATAGCAAGAAGAAACTGTGATTAACAACCGATCAAAATAATTCAGCAAATCGTAAGTTTGCGAATAAAAAGAAAAAACGTGAGTTGATTCTACTATATTTTTATAATACAATCATTCTGTAACACAATCATAAATGTAACTTAATTCCATGAATGACGTTTCTCCATTAAGTCACTTAATTCCATGAATGACGTCTCTCCACCAAAAGTATCGTATCTCCACGAAAGAAGTCTCTTCATCAAAATTAATTAATTCCACAAATAACGTCTCTCCACCAAAAGTAACTTAATTCCATTAATGACGTCTCTTCATCAAAAGTAACAATTCTGTGGGTCGTAGAGGGTTGAATATTATAAAAAACTAAATTGAAAAAAAAGTAAAATATGAAAATTGTTATTATTGTTATTGAACAGAGGTTCTGGAAGTAAGTGGAAAAGTGAAAAATTGTAAAAAAAACGACGTTACCAAAAAAATGGTGGATAAAAACTTACTAAAACTGCTAAAACTTACTATACTGACAAACATACAAGGCATGAATATGCCCCGGAGAGGGGCGAAATATAGCCAATTTTAAAACAATTTAGTTGTTTATAATATTCAACCCTCTACGACCCACACAAAAGAAGACTATATTAAAATAAGAGGGACACACGGCAAGTTTTTAAAGTTATTTAAAAACACAAGTAACATAATTCCATGAAAGACGTCTCTCCATCAAAAATAAATTTATTGAACAAAGCCATCTTTCAACCATTATTAAAACATTTTTATCTTAATCTCCCTAAAGTGAAGGTTACCAAACAATGCTTAAGGTAAAGAGAATTAAGTCTTAATAAATTGACTCAACCACCTACAAATTAAACTGTGCTAATAATAGTAATAATAATTTTGTTAGTTTTACAGAGATTGTGAGAATATTTGTGTTTGAGGACTTATTTAGAAAGCTTTATTGTTAAATAAAGATACAATTGTTTTAGTTAGTTATCATCTACACAAGTGATTTTTATGGCAAGTGGTTTTTAGTTTCCATTTCTCTAACTATATAAAATTAACTTCAAATTCTTCACGAAAAAAAAACTCATAAGATAGCATCACATAGATGATGCTATAGATGATTTAGATACCTAAAACGTTTGATCCGCTAATAAGTCAATATCGTCTTTTTTACGATCCCAAAACTTTCTCGCTTACTATAAAAGAATAAGAAAGATAAAAATTGTCTTTTATATAAAAACATAAACAGAAGCAAGGCTCACACACACACACACACACACAAAAAAAAAAATACAGTATCTTATTATAAAATTATACTAAACATATGTAAATGACATGTGCATATATTCAAGTCTATCATATCCTTTACAAGGCGGAGGATATAATAGGAAGGGAATCATATGATGTCATTTCCATTGCTTTTATACTCTTCCCAAAAAAACAAGGACCTGTAACATCTAAATATTTATTACTTTCTTCCTCTTTCCTTCATCCTATTTTCTTTATATATCTCTTCCATCCCACCATTCCTTTTTATGAAACAGGAATTTTTCTTTTAGTCTCAGGGGCTGTAAATTATCGTTGGCTCACACTAGATTCCCATTCAAGTCTTGATATAAATATTTTTTTTTGTTTTCAAGACAATATTGCCCGTTTTTTTTTGGTTCTTCTCCCTCTAAGCTTTTCATGAATGAATCTGGAAAATATGGAATGAATAAGATGAATGACGCAAAACATAATCTTTTTTTGAGGACATGGCTAAAAATATATATTTTTCTAGGTAAAGTTTTTAATATGTGTGCCGCATTGAATACATACATAATATATTTTTATGTGTATAAAGGTCGTATACATATACTTACAAACACATTTTATTCTTTTACACTTTTTTTTTTTTTTTTTTTTAATATTTTTTCCAAAACTTCAACACACTAATCATATCACTTAGAAAATATATCCTCTTAAAATACATCTCAATTATTGCAACTACGATTTAAATGAAACGAAAAACTAGAAGCATATTGACAAACTTTATTTATCTGTACTTCTTTAGATTGTTACTCCCCTATGTTTTTTATAGTACAAATGCATAAAAAACGTACATACACTTGGCCAAAGACCGTCAGGGGGAGTTTCTTCTTTGACTTTTTACATTCGTACAAGTTTCTATGACAGTAAGTAAATAAATATGTAAATATTAATGGAAACTAAATAAAATATTCAACAAGACAACAACAATCATTATAGCAGCCTTGAGCACAATATTTAAATTCACAAAGTGTTAGTCAACCTCAGAGCAAGGAAGGGGTAGAGGGAGCAATGCTATTTGAAAATTGGTTCATTATGCTACACCCCTATACTAACACTTTCAAGCGAGCTCAATTCGAACTAAAGCCATCACGTGGTCACTGGTCCTTGTCTTATTGGTCTATTCCTTGTCTTTCTGTCCCCACAGACGGTTGTCAACAAATCCTTATCAGTAGCATATATTTGATACCCCACTCAAAGAAGATTGCTATTGGCTATCTAGGAACTGTTACACGTTTATTGACGATGTTACTGCCTTTAGATAATTAATAAGGTTAAAAAAAACATTAAAGTACATATTTATGAAGAAAACTGTATTAAAAAATAAAATATTAAATGTCATAAGAAAGTATAACTTATCCTTATCCGCTGATGTCAGATAAATTTCGAGTTTTTATTGAGATATCGATACTGTTTCACCAAACTTCCGCTTGAAAGTGATAGTATAGGGGTGTAGCATCACAAAAAAGTGTAGCAACACTTCTTGAGACCCAGATTCTATAATATTGTTCCCTCTACCCCTTCCTTGCTCTGAGTTGGTATCAAATAAAAACACATGACATGAATTATCAGCCATTTTGAATTTGAACAGCTGATTCGAAGTTCGCTATATTTTTCTTGTGTGCGCATCAAAACGATCTTTAATACTGCAAAGTTGCATGATTTTATCTTTTTTAATTCAAAAGTTATTGGAACCGTAAAGACAGACAGAAACAGGAACGAAACTATAAGGGTTTTTTTGAGTTTTACCAACGAAACCCTTAAAAAAAAGGTTGTTTGCCTTTTCCTTTAGATTTCCATTATGAGATTGCTAAGGGAGCGGAGGTGTTTTTCCCTTGGAATAAATCATCACTTCACCCTATCGCTTCACATTTCCTCTCAGTCAGAGTTTGAACTCAAATTTCATAACTTGAATCTCTCAAGCGGGAACTCTCAGATAGATATAAATCTTTCGCAAATGATTCACTTGAAGTACCGACCTTTTTCTCTTTCCATTTGTAAGTTAAGTTGAGTCATTTAACTTTTTCTAATTAATCCATCTCTCGATAGAAAAGTGATGCGTAAATTTAATGATTTTGATCATTAGTTTTCTCATATACAATATAATTAAAATGTAATTTATAGAGATAAAGATAAAATCAGAAAATGATTAATCAATTTAAGATTTTTTTAAACAGAAAAAAAGAATATACGTCTAGTATACTACTTTAATAATTATTTTTTCTTCAACTCTCATTCCTATTTTAATTCTCTTTTTAGTAAATGCATAAAATAATCCTACCGAGCGAATTTCCATTGGAAGTTTGTAGTTCAATGTTGTGTAGTTTAAACTTCTTTCAAACTACTACGATTATTTTTAACTAAGCAATATTCTAAAAACCCTAATCCGACTAAAATATTTCTTTTAAATTTCCTTAGCCTTAAATAACACACACTATGGTAGTAGTTATGAAGAAAGTTTAAACTACACGGCATTGAACTAAAAATTTCCAATGGACATTCGCTCGGCTTGTGGGACCCCGCGGTAGGATTATTTTATTTCAGCGTCATAGAAAAGATATAGAACAGTACCCCTCATGAAAATTAGGTAAAATATGTGATTTGCCCACTCCTATCTCTAAATGCCGCTATTTATAGGTTAAGGGTTATTCGAATCGCTACGGTATCTCATTTTTTGGATTCTGAGCCCCAAAAAAGATAAGCGATACCTCACTTGTTTTTTTTTTTTCAATAGGGATCCTCGTCCCAACGAGCTTGATTTATCGGTCCAAGTTTCATATTGATACGTCAATTCTTTCTAGAGCTATCGTGCTTACAAGAAATTAGTAAGAAATTATTATTATTGTAACGTAAATCTATAATAAGAAGTTTATTATGTATGATTATTACATAGGTACATATGTCTGTTCAGGCCGCGAGTGAAATAAACTATGTTAACTTTTTGACGAAGGAACTATGTTTTCTTTTTTATGTATTAATGGCAACACTATTAGTCACAAAACTAGTCAAATAAACTTCGCAATAGTAATGAATTATCATGACGCTCTTCTAAATATAGTTTCATTTCTAAGCTTGTCGGGCCGAAACATTGCCACTAATTGAGAGATTTTATATTATTCTTAAGGATCCACAAAACACACTGAAATAATTGAAAGGGGGTGCAAGACTTGTGATATACTCGTATTATATTTAGCATTATTTTATAGTTACTGTTTCTTCTAAAATATTTTAATACTATATTCCATTACATTTGTCTTGGCTAATTATATTTTTCCTAAACCCAGGATATGTAGAAGGTAAAGAACTGGAAATCAATATTTTCAAAATAATTCCTCATGATAATCTTAATTGAATCTTGGTTTAAAGCTGTAGAATTTCTACAATGTCACGGAATTTTCGATCATTCCTTTGGAAATCTGTGCTTAAAGTTTGGGCTCCTTTGAGCACTCAATGAGGGATCCGTGACCACTTAAAGAGTTAAAGCTGTCTAGACTAAAGTGGGAAAATAAAAAATCACAAAGAACAAAGATATGGACTCTATTGATAGGAGGCAGTATACACTATATTATACACTGTCTAAAAATGCTTAGATAGTTGCACCTTCGTTGAAAATGTAGTTGAAGGGCGTATAATAGACAACTTATCTACGTCGTAATTTTTATTTTAATCACAAATGTGTTTTAGTTACCAATATAAGGGGTATAGAAGAAATTGCCATCACGCAAAAAACGACATGGAAATGTGAAGCTTTAAAATATTGTCCCAGGAGGTTAGGATTTAACAGGAGGTCGATAGATCTTCATTTATAGATAGGGAGTCTAAAGTTTTAATTAACGACATTTATAATGTGACGCTCTTAAATATTGTGCCAGGAAGTTAGAATGTGATAGGAGGTAGATTTGTTTTCACTTGTATTCAAAGGAAATGTGAAGCTTTAAAATATTTTGCCAGGAGGTTAGGATTTAACAGGAGGTCGATAGATTTTCATTTATAGTTCCCTATTTCGACGGTAGGCGGGCTGAAGTTTTAATTAACGACATGTAAAATGCGACGCTCTTAAATATCATGCCAGGAAGTTAGAATATGATAGGAGGTAGATTGGTTTTGTATTCATTATCTTATTATATTTCACCGGTAAATTTTATATAAAATGATATCAGAGCTCCTAGTGAACCAAATTGTAATCAAAATGGAGTAATAGTTTATAATTTCACTCCTTCAGATCCATCTACCATATCAATTAGACAAATGTATAGTGATTTTCTCCAATTTATGGAAAAACGTGGAAATGTTGATATGTGGATTCAATGTCCAAAAACATATCAACGATTCAATGTTTTTCCATGAAATGTAGAAAATGAGTTCAAATTTTTCCATTGAAATAAGTGCCATGGATTCCACTTACTCATCTATCAATCATTTGATTTTTAAATATTTTATTATAAAACAAAACTTCATTTTGCTGATTTCTGCCTGTCTTGTTTCATTTTAACACCCCAAACCCTTCTCCTCATTTCTCCGAATTCATCCTTCCACTGAATAGCTCAACTGGAAATTTCGGATGTTCAATTCAATGACGTTTTGGAATTTTCACTGAATTTTTAATTAACATTTCCTCTGTTTCTATATCCCTTGACTGGAAAGCTGCTACGTTTAATCCCTAGATAGAAGCCGATGGAAACCGGAGGTTTTCCACTGTCAATCATTTTAGTTTTATTTTTTTTCTGGGAAATATGAGGTCATTCATTATCTTCTAAAACTTTTGAAAGTCGAATAAATTTGGTCATCACATAACTCCTATACTTATTAAGCAACGCCATTACGAATAATTCCATAAATTTTTAATTTTAATTTTCGAAGAATTTAAAGCTTTCTCTCAGCATTCTACTTCTCATTCCACAAAGCAACTATTATCGCAATTAAATTTCTGCAGACTGTAGCTTTTTATTATAATATATTAAATGCATACAATAAATTATGGACAGAAGGACTGTAAATTAAATACTATATCAAATCCAAACATCACAACAATTGTGATGTTTGTATTTATATATTGTCGGTACAATACCGACAAATCCTCTGGAATTACTTGAGCTGCGATCTTAATTTGCTTTTGTATTATAGGTCACCTCTAAAAAAATAAACCACTTGTAATTATTTGCGCCAAAATTCCAAAATACACCGAATCCCGAGAACTATTTGAGTTACAATCAAGAAAATTTTCAGGTAGCGTGCCCTTACAGTGTGGTTTGAACTGCTATGAATCTATACTTCGATCCAATTATTTAAAAAAAAAACACGTCAGCACCAAAAAACGTAATCGCGCAATGTTTTCAGTTTAAAAGGCAACAGTATTTATTTTATTTGCCAAAACTTTAAATGAAGTCCAGGGCGGTCTCCAAATGAGGCTGGTGAGAATCTGAGGAACAATTGATTCTCCTACTGCCAATTTAATTTGGGTTAAATTATATTGGAGTCTCCTACTGCCAATTTAATTTGAGTTGAATTAAATTGGATTCTCCTACAGCCAATTTAATTTGAGTTGAATTAAATTGGATTCTCCTACTGCCAATTTAATTTGGGTTAAATTATATTGGAGTCGACTACAGCCAATTTAATTTGAGTTGAAATAAAGTGGAGTCTACTACTGCCAATTTAATTTGGGTTGAATTAAATTGGAGTCTCCTACCGCCAATTTAATTTGAGTTGAATTAAATTGGATTCTCCTACATCCAATTTAATTTGGGTTAAATTATATTGGAGTCGACTACAGCCAATTTAATTTGGGTTAAATTATATAGGAGTCTCCTACTGCCAATTTAATTTGAGTTGAAATAAAGTGGAGTCTACTACTGCCAATTTAATTTGGGTTGAATTAAATTGGAGTCTCCTACCGCCAATTTAATTTGGGTTAAATTATATTGGAGTCTCCTACTGCCAATTTTATTTGGGTTAAATTAAATTGGTAGTAGGAGAATCAGGTGTTCCTCAGATTCTCACCAGCCTCATTTGGAGACCGCCCTGGGCTTTATCAGTTAGAAGTATAGTAAAGCAATATACCATCTAGATTACTAATTTTACTTATCTTAATAAATTTAATGTTACAGTCTTTTTACGGCCGTACAGTAATATCTTACAGATCTTTACGTTCCAGCAATAGATACACCGAATTATTTCTGCCTTATTTATAGCATGGTAGCTGGATTATAAAATATAGAGAGTTTTCACTCTGATGCTCTCAGAAGGGACTTGTTGTTATAAATAGAACATATTAATATAGATTTTTATGATGCTATCTTAACCACATCTAAAATAGATAGTTTATAGTGGGCAGTGAATAAATTAAGAATCATAGTTGGGATTCAAATGGAAAGTAAAATAGACAGCCAATTAGTGTGGCACATAGCTTCATCGCATCCAATTACGTACTTTATTGATTTGATGTTTTTATACAAGCCATTATTGTCTAATTTATTTAATTGTTTCCCCCGTTTTTGTCAAAATTGTTTTGATTTCTTGTCATTAATTAAAGGATCAATTAAGCAAAAGTTAACGAGTGTATATGGTTAAAATTAATCTGGTGCTATCTGCGAAATACTTTCGGCAATCCCAAATTTCATAAAAATGAGATGAGTACTTTTGAAGATGTACGAGTAAATAAATGTATGTTTGTGCACGTATTAAAGAGTATAAGAAATGGGCTCAGAAGGTTAAACTTATATGGGACAAACAATGGGTTAATGGGTTAATTATGACCCATAATTAAATGGTAAATTATACCAGATTTAAATTTGATTAAAGTAGGACATTCAGTTATTAAGATACCTTGGTTCGCAAATTAGGCAACACGAATTAAGAGGAACATGTATACTAAATTTCAACTAAATCGGTCGATTTTTACTCAAGTTATCGTCGGACACGTAAACGTTACAGACAGACAAACAGACAGACAAGATAAGATGCATATTTCGTTGAATGTAAGAAGCTCGCTTCAATAAGTTAAGTCAAGTACCAGACCTATAAAGTGTTAAAGATCGCTAAAAGCCGTTAATTATTCTTACACAATAAACAATAAACTAAAAGATAGCATGCGAGGAAGCTATGTGCCACACTAATTGGCAGTTTATTTTTTTTTATATGTAAAAGTTATAACTTTTTTAATGGAAATCATTTTTCATTTTATTTTATTTTAGGTCTGATGATGCCCGAAATGGGTGAAATATAACCATTTTTAATTAACAAATTGTTAATTTATACTCACCTACATGATCCTTAAAAGAAAAAATCACACGTACCTTGAAAACTACTAAACGATAAGATATTTATATATTAAAACTAACATTGACATTACTTTATGTGCACTAGCATTATTTGCGGTAAATTTCCTTGAAAATGTTTAAAACCTAAAATTAGTTCATCTCTAACTATTTATAATAAATCTAAACTAAAAGATTCTAATACCTTGATAACATACTTTGTTCTATACCTTTATAATACAATATAATAATTATATATTTGAATAAGTTTAGTCAATTTTTGATGATTCTTATACATTTACCTTTCAAAATCGTCTAAATTGCATTTGGCATTTATAGAGTAAACGCTTCGTTATTTTTATTATTAACTAAAATATGCACTAAATCTAGTATTCATTATTTTTAAATATTATGATATTGGTTTTTCCTGTCAAGTAACCATTAATTTATCATATAAAACAATTAAACTTGTTACTTACGGCTAAAACTAATGTATAATTAAATCAAGTTACCTGAAGTGACCCTGATTGAGATGGATAGAAGGCATAGTGAGAGTAGGATAAGCAGGGCCAACGTCGGGCAGGACCTTTCCCGGCTTCCTGAGGCCATACTGTGTCCTGAAACAATTCAATATTATTATTATTTTCAATTCATTATCTTACAATGTAATAATTATATATTTTATTTAAGTATACAACCGTCATTATATGTTGATAATAAATGATTTTAGAAAATTACTTGGTAACTCAAAGTTATATAAACTCATATGTAGACCAAATTTATTCTGAAGAAATGGTTGGATAATAGCCTAAGCACCATACACAAGGCTCAAACATAGAGGATTTAAAAACTTAGACACCCATGGAGCTAAGCACCATAAGTGGATTGTTGTACGTGAAGGCAACTTAGAGTTCAGAAGCATGTACAAAATAAGAATGTATTTATGTATGGAACCGTCATTATAATGTTTATCATAAACGATTTTAGAAAATTACTTAGTTATTCGAAGTTATATAAACTCATATGTGGACAATATTCATTCTGAAGAGATTGTTGGATAATAGCCTAGCAACATATGTGGGTTGTTGTACGTGAAGACAACTTAGGGTTCAGAAGCATGTACAAAAGGAAGAATTTCTTATTTGGGTAGAAAAAGGGATATTATAGTAAACTCGAAAAATAAGGAAAACCAGATAATTTTAAGAACTTTACAACCAACCAAAAGTAGCACTTTCATTTTTAAGCTTTTGGTAGTATTCGCAAAGTTTAAATTTTAATTTCAATCAAATTATAATTATTATTAACAACGGGAGACAGTCAGAGAAAAATAGACTCCAGTGCTGGTACTCGAACCTCGGGCCTCTATATATTTCCAATATAGCGCTCTAGGTAGTTTGTACTATAATCTCTCTAAAAATTTGATTTAAAAACAAAAGTAGCACGTTGCAGAGTCTGGAGCCCGGGAGTGAACCCGTAAAATGACCGTCACAAAACCGACCGTTTCGAAATCCACCGATGACGATAACTTGAGTAAAAGATTACCGAATCAGTTGAAATTCGGTTCACATAACCATTTTACCAATGCCCAGGACGAGTTTGTTTGACAACGTTATCCGCCCAAGCGTTCCCGTAAACGTGAACTTCAAATGTAAAATTAGAATTTTAGTACGGGGAAGAAATTCTTAATGAATATCTTTACAATGAGAAAAACCCTTTTTTATTTTTTTTAAATTTTTAGTAAAACTATCATCGACGCCGCTATGCAGTGTTAAAGATCGCTAAATTTATTAAAGCGGGCCTAAACCTTTAAAATAGAGAAAACAACGTTTTTATCGATATTTCACGTTCTAACATAACGATTTTAATAGAAATTCATACACATCGTCTGAAGTATAATTGAAACAGGCATGTAAAATTTCAACCGCATACAAGCAGGAGTTTTTGTGTAGTAATTTTGCCTTAACTCCGCAAAGTACAAATAATTAGCTACTGTAAATGTTGAATAATTTCTTTACAAGTTAGTATCGTATAACTTAGCAGAGTGATTTTATCTATGTATATAAAATCCAAATACCACTCACTCACTGACACATCACGATATCTCTGAAACCACTGGACCTACGACCATGAAATTTTGTAGGTGTGTTCCTCTCAGCTCCTAGGTGCTCGCTAAGAAATATTTTGAAAATCTGCCATCTTGATTCAAGATGGCGGCCATTTATATACAATTCGACAAGACGATATCTCCGGAACCAATTGTACTAGAACCTTGAAATTTAGATGTTAGCTTCCTTAGATCAAATTAGTAACTTCAGATGAATGGTTAACCAATCGGGCATTTTGATTTAAGATGGCGGCCATACATATATAAAAGTCAACATGTGTGCATGTTCTTTATATAAATCTACAGTTTTAGTCCGATCCCGATGAAACTTTGCACACTTGACCTTCAAAGCAAGGGGAAAATCACTGTCTACATGAATATTCAAAATTTCAATTTTGGTACACAGAGGTACGGGGTACAAATGTCAAAGTAATGATTATCCTTCACGATGCATATCGTTGAAAAGCTCTTTAAGAGGACAGTAATTGTTTATATGTAGAGTTTTATCATATTTTCACTTAGGAGGCGGTAAAATTGAAAAATATAGCTATTTATCTATATATATAAAATCCAAATACCACTCACATATCACCACTGACACATCACGATATCTCTGAAACCACTGGACCTACGACCATGAAATTTTGTAGGTGTGTTCCTCTTACCTCCTAGGTCCTCGCTGAGAAATATTTTAACAATCCGCCATCTTGAATCAAGATTGTAGCCATATATATACAAAATTCGCCAAGACGGTATCTTAGGAACTAATTGCCCTAGATCCTTGAAATTTAGATTTTAGCTTGAAATTAGAGGTATAATTTTGTCATATTTAAATTTAGGAAGGGGTAAATTTGCAAATTATCGTATCAAAAAGGAGGAAGTATAAGTGGGAGAGATAGATTCTAGATATTCTCGCATAGTAAAATAATTTAAATGTTTCTTGATGGTAGTTTATAAACTTATCATATTAAAATAAAACTCCGTAGCGAAGCACGGGTATTCAGCTAGTAATTTATATAATGAAAAGCGTAAGGAACTTCATTCCTACCGTGTGTCCCGCGACACTACACGTTTTTATTATTATTTTTTTTTTATAAACAGCTGTGATTTCTATATGATTTATCGTTAATTTGTTAAAAACAAAGAGGCGGGAGGAACACGAAAAAAAATAGGTACTAAAGACCCATGGAGCTAAGTTATAGAAACGAAATCAAGTATATATTTGTAATCAAGGCGTCCTTCTTTTTTCATTTAACATTCTACTTTACACACATGATCTGTTTTTTAGAGGGATTATGACCTTTCTTTTAGAAGGATGATTTTTCAGTGTTTCTCTATAAAATATTTCCTGTGTTTGGATAATACACAAAACATAAGTGCAAAGTTTTATATTTTTGAGGAATCAGATGCGTTACCAATCAGACATCAGCAGGATGTGGATTTGTTTCGATTCCGAGTAGGGTCATACTTATTTTTAAGCAATGTTCTACTGCGAAGACGATTGAAATTATGGGACCTGCAATAGGAGTTATCGCCTACGATCCAAATATCGTCACAATTGAACTAGTACTTTTTAAAATATGGTGCTTCACAACAATTTGGAATCATATGACGAAAAACCAAAACGAGATCAAATATATCCTGATGTCAATTAAGATTTCTGTCTAGAAATTTTTAATTTGCAGACGTAAAAAAAATAGTTTTTCAGAATTAGCACAATTCTTTCGTCACCTCTGATAAGCTTCCAAGCCAAAGATCAATTGTGCTATTTGAGTTTTATATCCAAATGTAAAAAGAACAAAAATGTCTTTACGAAAGCTGTATCCCAGATTATATAGGGTAGATTCAGTAAGGATAGGGGCCCATCTAGACTTCCCTGTAAAAAACTAACAGCTCCTGGCATCTAGCGGCAATATTAAGAAACAACCAGTTTCACATGATTGCCGCTAGGTTCCACTAGTGAAATAAAACCAAATATGATCAGCTGTTTCGTTTTAAAACTTACGAAAGAATAATATATAGGTAATTATTTATAAATATTTGATCCTTGAAAGTTCATATATTAACTGATTACATGAATAAAACATATCCGATCACTGACCTTACATTTACCCAGGCTCAAATTTTATAACTAAATTTGATAAATTTTCAGAAGAGATTTTTTAATACAATAATAATAATACTAACTATTTTTATTACGTTTTTATTAACTTGCATTCTTGTTTGTTTGTTTGTTTGTCCGGTAAAAATCTTGCAATCGATTTCTAACTTACTTCCCGAATAGCTAGACATTTGAAATTTTTAGCATAGCTCAGAACACGATGACAATGCATTATTTTAATACTTTTAGCCATCTTTCAGCAGAAGTTAATTGGTTTTCAGCAAATTTTACAGTGTGGAAAGTTATTTCGGAAAAAATCCGAAAATTATTTTATTTGTTTTGCCATATATCTCATATTTAAAATCTTCATTTTGACGGGTTTCATATTTGTGATTTTTATAAATAAAATATAAACATAGTCCAGTAAAAATAGGATTTAACCTCTTAAAAAATACTGGTGAAATTTTTTTTTTGCAAATACCTTTATTTTAGCACTAGGAATAACGTCCAGAAAGTCCATTTCAAAATGTTGTACGCTAAGCGAATTATTCAAGGTCAAAGGTAAAAAAAATCAGTTTTTTGCAAATATCTCGTTTTCTATTGGTTGTACGATCATTTTAGTTATTAGAAAAATTGTTAATCAGAAAATTTCCAATAAAAATAGTCCTTTACCATTTTTTTTTTAGCTCAACTGTTTTTGAGTTCTCATATCAGGGCGAATATCGGTGTAAAATTGTTAACCTACGAGAAAAGTCATAAGGAATGAATTTGTAGTAAATACAATAGGCTTTCTTTTACATCCACTTACAACTCTGCACGTCTAATAGTTACCGAGATATGACCCTGTGAAAATTGCCAATGTTTCCCAAAAAATGATAAATTTAAGTATTGTTCTCATTTAGGGGCAAATATCGGCATAAAACCTCTACTCTACAAGAAAAGTCATAAGAAATTAAGTTGTAGTAAATTTAATTAGCTTTTATTCAAGCACAAAATGAAGCCTGTAGACAAAATAGTTTTCTTGCAGTTTTAAAAAAAAAAAAAAAAATGGGAATTGGTTTTTTTAAGAGATAAACCTAAACCACTTCAGTCCAGTCAAATTAGGATATAACTTAGCAAAAAATCCCAAAAACATGACATTACTCCAATTGTGGTTATGTACCCATTTGTTTTTCATTAAATTTCAAATAAAAATGGTCCTTTTTTAGTTACAAGCTCTCAAAATTAGGTGATAAAAAATAAAGTAGGATTAGGGGGTAAAAGAACTCTTTTACTAGGGATTTCTTGACCTTAAACCAAACACTATTTATTATTCCATAGATTTTTGACACCCCCTTCCAAATTTTTCATTCCTCTATAAATCACCACTACTTTCCAAAACTTGGGAAGTATCCCCTTTTTTCATCTAATTTGACTGGACTATAATACCAGCCAGAAGAAGCCTCAAGTTAAGGCGAAATAGAGCAGATTTATAAAGAAGAAAGGAGAGTTATTAATTAAAACTCTGTAAAGACGAAGAAAAAAAAAAAATATTTCAAATATAGTATTTTCATTTTATATTAGGAATTTAAACAGAAAAATGGGTTCAACCTATGTGGCCTGTAGGAGGGGTGGGAGATTATATAAAAGTGTACTTTAGCCCCCTTATCCAACTTTATTTTTTATTACCTAATTTTGAGCGCTTGTAACTCAAAAACGGTTGGAGCTAAAAAAAAAAAAAAAATGCTAAAGGACTATTTTTATTGTAAATTTAATGAAGAACAAATTTGTTAATAACCATAATTCACCTAATGTCAATACTTTTCGAGATATTTGGTAAAAAGCTAAAAAAAAATCCCCCTTCCCGCCCCCCTGGGGGGATGTTCCACCCCCTAAATTGTTATGGACTCTGCAGATTTTAATTTTCACTGCCAATATGAAGGTATGAGCAAAGTTTCATGAATGTAAAAATTTTGTCATTTATTTAGTGGTTTTTGGGTCTATTTTATACCTGTACTATTTGTAATAAAACGCTAAATGAAAATATTGTGACTGATGAAGATAATAATGAAGAAAAAGAAGAAGATGAAGTGAATTAAAAGGAACAAAATTAAGAAGAAATGTCGTAATTGAAAAGTATGAATCAGGCTTAAAGAGGAAACGGTACTTATTCAGATTGTTACTCCCTTATGTATTTTTAGAATATAAATGACTAACTAAATAACTATTAAGACAAAGTGATGTTAGTCCAATGTACTTTGGGACAAAGGAATATCCCACTTCTGGTTTTAAAAGGGGAGTAACATTTTGAAGAAGAACAATCTGATCCGTACTCCTTCTTTAGATTGTTACTCCCCTCGGTTTTCTTTATGAGGAGAGTAACAATCTAAAGAAGTGCCGAGGAAACAATGTTAAAATAAATGCGCCTTGTTTTTGACCTCAAAAATGGTTGTGGAACAATTTATTGTGTACTTCATTCTCTCTTGGGTTTATATCTCGAAAACTATTGGTTGTGCATAAAATGTATAAATAATATTTTTTGTAGGTAATTTTCTGATGAACAATTTTTCTAATAACTTAAATTATCGTACAACCAATAGAAAACGAGATATTTGCAAAAAACTGATTTTTTTTACCTATGACCTTGAATAATTCGCTTAGCGTACATTTTGCAATGGACTTTCTGGACGTTATTTGTAGTGTCAAAATTAAGGTATTTGCAAAAAAAAATGTTCACCAGTATTTTTTAAGAGGTTCCACCTTTTTTTCGCCTAAAATGACTGGACTAACATTGAATGACAGCATAAAAGGAAATATATCGATTATATTATTTATCGATTCAATTATTTTAAATATTTCGATGGCACGGTTTAGATTTGGTGTAGGGGAGATCCGTTGTACAAAGATTTGTCCTTTTTTAGGTTTAAGATCAAGATCAGCTCTCTACATGGTTGTCATTTATGTGAAGTAAATAAATTCGGAACAATTTTTTTCACTAACATTATATATTATATAACAATAAAAATTATATTATCAACATTACATATGATTCAATAGCAATTTAAAAACGTAGTATAAAAAAAGTTCTTATCTTTAAATTATTAAACTATCAACACCTATTTTAATAACATTTTTATTTTTTAGGTAATGCAACTTGTATGGATGTAATGTCTTTGTGTGACGACCATAAACATTTTTCCTTTAAATGTAATTTAATCATCAGAATGGGCACAAAGCAATTTTCCTACTAATTTGGTACAGTTGCTTCCACGTGAGTAATTAACGCAGAAAAATGTATAATTTTTAATTAATCAATGCAATTAAGATTTACATTGTTGATTTATATGGCTGTAACATACCTAAATATATACCTATGGATGAAAATTGCATATTCTTGCCTAAAATAGGGATGAAATTATGTGTATTCCTACCTTAACATGGATGAAAGTATGAGTTTTTATTCCTACCTAAATATGGATAGAAGTATGTGTATTGTATTCCTACCTAAATATGGATAGAAGTATGTGTATTGTATTCCTACCTAAATATGGATAGAAGTATGTGTATTGTATTCCTACCTAAATATGGATAGAAGTATGTGTATTGTATTCCTACCTAAATATGGATGAACGTTTGTGTATTCCTACCTAAATATGGATAAACGTTTGTGTATTCCTTAATATAGAAACAAGTTTGCGCCTATCTGTTTATCTGTGTATCAATCTTTCTTTTCTTTTTTATAAAAAATGTAAGAATATTTTCAAAACAGGTAAGTAGAAACAGAAAATATTGTTATACACTGAACAAACGTCATAAGATTTTAAAACAGTGAATGAATGAATGAATGACCTTTTTATTGTTAGATTTATGTATAATACATAATAATAATAATAATTTTTAAATAAATAAATATATCTTCTAGTGAACAATGTCAGCTTTTGGCTGAGGTTTTTTTTTTTTTTTTTTACTACTTAAGTAAATAACATAATTCATTTGATTGTCTGTTTATTTATTTTATTTTATTTCTATTCTATTTTGTTTATTTCCTTTCTTTTCTTTTTTCTATACTGCTAATTATTTCGTTGTAAGGGAAAATAGCAATCTACAATATCTAGCTCCAATCTCTTCCATTCTGTTTTATCGTGTGTGACTCTCTGCCATGATGGTTTTCCTTCAGCACATGCTATCCTCATTTCATCGTCCCATTTTACTCGTAAAACAGTATTAAGTATAATTACTACAACAAATACTATTAAAATTGCCTTAATTTATCAATGTTTAATTTTTTAGAACTTTATAAAGTTTTAAGGAATATTTTGAAATCATTACATTAAAAGTGATTAATGAATGGTGGATTTAGAGTATCTGAAAATAATCAAACATAGTTATTTATCAGCTAGATGTATTTAAAATAACATTTGACTTTTTCAAATTTTATCTTTATAGGGGCAGTAGATTTATTCAAAAGTAGATAGTAGATTTTAGATCAAAAGAACACTAAATTGTAAATCCCGAACACGTGTTGGCTGAAGTGTAAATCTTATCATTTCTTTTATAGACGTTTTGAACACTCTATATGAAAACTTGAGGCATTACTTTTTTCCAAAAAAAAAAATAAAAATTAGTATTTACTGAGTGATTTTTATCAATGATTGATTTTTTTAATACTTATAAAGTTCAAAGGAATATTTAGAAATTATTTCATTAAAATTTTAAAGTATCATAAGATCTTTTTATATTGTTAACTCAATTTTTTGGACAAGGATAAAAAGGAGCCAATTTCTCCCTTAATAGAGTACAAGTGGAAATTGTTTTGAATAAAATATCTTTTGAAATAAGTGGAATCGCTTTAAAGTCGTTTCAAAAATAATATTTTAAACATTTCGTTGAAGATAACAAGAGTATAACTAAAGATTACCATAGGCTCTCTTCTGTTAACTCTTAGATATTAAGTTTAAACAAGTAAGGCGCGCTTCACCTAAGTACTTGTGGCGATAATCGCCGGTTTCTGTACGATTAAGTTTAAATATTAAGTGTAATAGTTGTATATTCTTTTTCTACACTTCAAGACCTTTAAATTGGTGTATAACATGCCATGGTAACTAAAAACTTTTTTTTAGTCGCCCGCAATATTGGCCGCCATCTTAAAAATATTACGTGTAAAAACTCCAAAATTGTCCAGTTGTCTAAAATGCCGAGATGTACCTGTGTGCCAAATTTCAAGTTTCTAGCTATAGTAGTTTATGAATTGAAACAAGCCAACGGACAGACAGACAGACAGAGCCGTTATATAAGGTTTCTTTTTTACTTCGTACAGAAACCTAAAATTGACTATTGTTTAGTTTGTTGTAAAAATATCCTTTAACTAGCTAACTATTGAAGCACAATAGCCCGTGGAGTACCTAGGCTTGCCAAAAGACATGTATATGTATTGGATAACAGGGGATAAGTGAATCGTACCATCAGCTGTATAAACCTTTCATTTGGCATTCACCACCAGTTACTAGCCACTTTACACAAGCAGATACCCATACCCATGTACATAGCGATGCTGGTTGAACACCGAGCGGGAGGAAAAATTGAACCCAGATCTCAATGGACACATGGATGGGTATCACCCATCCAAGTTATAACCACGCCAATGCTGTTTAAATTTATTGATAAAAGACCCTACAAAAATAACCCCAATTTATATAAAATTGGGATGGTTAATCGAAAGTAGCCCGCGGATAGTGCCGGCTAGCACCAGCTTAATTTTAACCATCAGCGCTCTTTAATTTTTGCTAAATTGATACTTTAACTTATGTAAAAAATCGAAACAATTTTTAGAGATCATGGTGGGATCATCATCATCATCATCAATAAATTATGTGATAAGATGTAAGAAAGCTATGTGTCACCCTCATTGGCAGACTATTTTTAAATTTGTTTCAATTTTATACAAAATGAAGAGCAATAATTTCCAGTGTTGTGAAAGAGCCGAATTCGTTTTCCATTTGATTTAAATGATTAAGTAAGCGGCCCGCACACAAAATAGTATTGTCAATACACAAAAGTATTGTCAATACTATTGACCATGTGCGGAGTTGGTATTGATAAAACAGTATTGATGAAAATTTGTTAAAATAGCATATTGAGAATAGTATTTTCAATAATATTATTGACAATACTATTGATCGTGTGCGGGCCGCTTTATAAATTTGGTGCATAGGCTTTCATAATTAAAGTTTCATAATTATAACATTCTAGTTAAAAAAAAATAAATAAATAAAACGCGTTTTTTATTTATTTAAAGTCTAAAAAATAAAAAATTTAAATTGTTTCCTACAATGAGAGTATTGCTATTTTCAGCTCAAATCAACTGAAATACTAAGTTTGTTGATTCGAGTCAATAGGACAGTGTTTAAACCTTTAAAATGCTTCTATAATAAAGGAAAAAAAATATCGAAGTTCCTATCTTCCAAGACGTGGAAACTTGAAAGTTATTTTTAATGGCTTGATTATTTGCATTCGTAATTTCAATTATACCTGAAGGATACTTTAACTGTTTGTAAATGACAGGCCCCTACTTATATTAGTACATGAACAAATCTTGAATTCCTGAATGGAGATAGAATAAATAGAAGGACCTAGTAGTGATTGAATAGGGCTATGAATCTACTTTGAGTTTCTTGGAATGCAAAAAACTAATATTTCAATGGCCTTCGTTTTGCTATTCTAAACTTTGGGAATGGTTGGACGCATGCCCGGCGGGAAGTAAAACTGAGTTAGTGAAACTATAATTAAATGTTTGTACACAAGTGTACTACTGTATAGGGTATAAAAATGTCAAAGTAATGAAATCCATATTGGAGGCCCGTGGTTCGAATCCCGGCGCTGAAGTCAATTTTGCTCAGTCTGTCTCCCGTTGAAAATACTAATTATAATTTGATTTAAATTAAAATTTAAACTTTCCATATAGTATGAATACTACCAAAAACTTAAATATTGAATTTCTAATTGATTGTACTAGGTACAGATACTAATTGTACTTTATAATTACAAGCGTTATATCGGTCTATTATCGGTTGATTATTTATCGGTCTAGTTCTATTGTCGTAAATGTTCATTTCTAGACTTGTGGAAAAATTTGAAAGTTTAATTCGGGACTAGGTATCGTTATTGACAGAGGAAATTATTCTTCAGTGTAGCTTAGATGGCTAGAGCAACTGTACTGGAAATATAGGAGACCTTGGTTTGAATCCTGGTGCTGAAGTCTATTTTTCTCTTTCTGCCTCCCGTTGTAAATAATAATTATAATTTGATATAGATTATTAACTAAATTCCACCGGAAATAATATGTTATCTAGGTTGCTGATTTTAACCACTTTGGTTGGACCATATAGGTCTATATTATAGTACAGGAGAAAAAAATCAATGTCACTCCAATAGTTTTTTATTACTATTAGATGGATGTGGGATTTGGGAATGGTACTCTCTACTCTAAGGGGTTTAGTATTGCTAATTATATTTGATAACTCAATCGTAATTTCAGGGTCCGAACTTAAAAAAAGGACATTGTTGAATAAGATTGACGAAGTTAAACAACCGCAGGCATTTGAAACTGAAACAAGTTACTTTGGGAATGAGAAAACGAAAAAAACACACCTTATCCCAGAGGTCTATAGGGTCGGCCTGGTGTGTCTGATAAGAGCCATTATATCAAGGCCCAAACACCATCTAGGTTTCGATTGGAAGAAGTAAAGCACGTGTTTTCAGCCTCATTGTTACGTGAGGCAGTAAGTATCCCCTTTCTATAATGTACAATGAGCATGTGCTGTCGACAGAATCAGAAAGAATAGAATGCTAAGAAAAATCACTCAGTAAATACTAGTTTTTATTTATTTATGTTTTATTTTATTTTTAGAAGAAAGTAATGCCTTTATTTCTCTTAAGGGGTGTTAAAAACGTTATCTGTATAAAAGAAATTACAAGATTTACACTTCAGCCATCACGTGTGTGCGGGATTTACAATTTCTATTGACCTACTAACCCTATAAAGATAAAAATTTAAAAAACCAAAAGTTATTTCAAACATTATATCTAGCTGATAAATGACCATGTTTGATTATTTTAAGATACTCCTTGACTTTTAATTCAAAATATCTCAAGCTAAGAGATTATTTTTTAAAAATAGAGACACTTCAAACTTTAGAGCTGTACTAAAATGATACGAATAACTTTTAATATCTATAAAAGTGTACCAGAAATAGATTATACAACATGATTCACAAGATATATTAGTTTTTCTTAGTGGAGTGATTGATAATCCAAATATCTACTAACCTTACCACTTATTCCAACTAGATAATATTGGGTTCCACGAGTTACTTAGTACTTGTACTAAATTAACCTATAGAGTATATATTCAAGCATTTTTCCATATTGCGAGGTTTCATGATTTAATGATTATAATTTCATCAAAATTTAGAGTTATTATAATCCGTAACCGATAGATTTTGGAATTGAAACTTCTTTGGCGGTGGAAGAGTGAATTTTTTCATATAGTGAAATCGTGTAACGAAGTTTGTGATTCGAGACTCGTCCAAGTGTAACATTTTTTATAGATTAATTGTTTTTATCTACTTAAAGATCAGCAAATCAAATCAAACATTTATTTTTATTGGAATAAATCTGGTTGCCTTTTTTTTTTTCAATAAAATTTCACATTTACCATAACCATTTCTTAATCCTGAAATAATAAATTCGTCAAAAAATAAAATGAAAGAGAGCAATGCATTCTAGAACTTCGAAGAAACACTTACTTGTTTTTGAGATTATCCCTCACAAAGATACGGAAAATTGGCCCAATCACAACAAAAGTTGGAACAATTTTTGTCAAAAAAAGATTGTAATATAATATGTTGAGTGTTTTCCTTCGTTATCTTACAGCCTTACAGCAATTTTATTATATTTTTATTTTACATCTTATAAACTTCATTTTTCAAATTAATGTTTTGAAGTGACGTAAGTAGTTTCAGGTTTTGGGTTTAACCATTACGTATCATTGACATTTCAATATATCAGCTACTATTAAAGATTACTTTTATTTAGCTTGTTTTCTTAACTATAAAAAATTATTTAAACGATACCTTATTAACGAATTAATTATTAATTATTAACGATTTGCTACAAAAAGCTTTTTAGTTTCGCGTTAGTTCGTAGAGGAGATCTAGTTATATATTACTAGCAAGAATAATTACCTTTATACTTAATTAAAATAATTTCATATTCATATAAATAAATATTCTTGTTTTTACTCAATAACTATAATTGATAAAGCAACTATAATATAAACAATATCAAAACATCCTATATATTTGTTATCATTGTTTTTAGTGTAAAAATGTATTATTTAACCACTTCTATTTTCTATTTTATCCTAGAATTAACCCAGTTCAAGATAGATGAATAGATTAAAGAAACAGAAGGAATGTTTATAATTAAAATTCCATTTCAAGATAATCTAAATTTTCCCAAAGACTCGCAAACTCTTTACACCTAGTTGTAGCCATAATATAAAGAGCGATGGCAAGCCCAGAGGCACTTACAGCAGTGTCTCTTAAGCATAGTCCACACTGGGAGTCAATGTTGCGCATCTATGTTGCGTGGCTGCCCCGATTCAACGTTGCGCAACATTGTTTCAGTGAATCCAGTTTTTATGGGACTCAAATCTTGTATCACGTAGACCAGTAATACGATCCGGGGACCCGGGAACATGTTGTGGTCCAACCGAGATTCAGCCCCGCAACAAAGACAACATTGATTCCGAGTAAGCTTCTTGTAGTAATATATAACTAAAAATACCTTTAATAAGATATTATTAATTACATTTTGCTTCTAGTGCGAAAGGGGAAGAATTATGTTGCTCCAAACCAGGATATTATTGCACTGGAAATTTGATTGTTTTGATCATTTGTCTTGCCGACCCGTAGCTTACAACACAGATATTGAAATTTTGATATTTCGACAAATTAATTTTGTTATATCGAAAAATACCACATTTAGGTAAAGTTCGTATATTTATAGTGAATTATAATTTTTATATTGTGTAGAACAGGTGCGTAACACTGAAGTTAACTATTAACACAATTAACACTAAAGTTATGTGGATATTTGCTGAGAACAGCAGCAACTGGCCTTAAGCTCCCTTAATCTCTAACATAGAAGTAAATTTCTGTGTCTAGAGACACAGGAGTGAGTATTGTTAAGACTAGACACGGTAGATTCAGAAAATATAATGGAAAACTATGGGCATAGTAAGGATGATAAAGTTATTTCAAAGAGATGCTACGCAAGCTTCACGACTTCAATGAATGAATAAAGCTTCAAAACACACAAGAAATCAATTATTTAAATCAACACCAAACAATTACACGGATAAAAACCACACAAATATCCTTAGAATAACGAAAGTTAGCCGAAGAAGCCAGATTGAATATTAAACCACCAAAGAAGAGGGACAACCACCGCGTTACCAAGTTATCGTACCTATAAGAAAATGCAGGTGGACATAATGGAAACACCTCATGGAGGGCAGGTGGAGGCCATCTAGATAGTGCTAAAACCACAAAAAAGATCAGCTGAAGGTTTTACTAGCCTGGTCATTTAAATGATATCGAGAATTGGGTGAAAACTTATGCTGAGTGTGGTGCTAAATAGGGCTCGAAAAGTCTCATAGATATGCAATTGGTTGCAGCGGGGTTTCCATTCCAAAGAGTAGCTATGGATATACTAGTCCCTATTCCTGTCACCTAGAGGGGTAATAAGTGCATCGTTGTAGCCACTTTGATAAAGTGATTTGATTAACTTTGGATTTTGTTTTTATTATAATGTGGGAAGCTATTGATTTTCTTATGTTCCTCCTGGATATTTACTGAGAATATTATTGGAGATCAGCAGCAGCTGGTCTTGAGCTCCCTTTTAGATTTTAACAGAGAAGAAAAATTCTGTGTCTTAGGCAGCTTTCACACTGCGTGCGAGACAAACAAATACATGTAGGGCTATTCACTTTAAACGTCGTGCGAGACCGGGCCGAGCGAGACTGAGCGAGACCGAGCCGACTCAGGCGTTTTTTTCAAGCGTTTTTGTTAGATAAGCGTTTTCGGCTGCCGAAAAGCGTTTTCGGTCGCCAAAAACGCTTAGCTAACAAAAACGTTCCAAAAAACGCCCGAATCGGCTCGGTCTCGCTCAGTCTCGCTCGGCCCAAACTCACTCAGTCTCGCACGGCGTTTAATGTGAATAGTCCCATTATAATACATGTATTTGCTTCTCAAGCGGAATCGGCCTCGCTCGGTCTCACACGCAGTGTGAAAGCCGCCTGTAAATAACTTGAACTTGCCTGTGAATGTCTGTAAATAACTTTCGTAGCGGAAATTTAAATGGATTATAAATTTTAATTTTGTTACCGTTACCAATGGCACAATTGAAGAGTTCATCGCTTGCAAAGATACTTGACTTATCTGATAATGTTTACACATTAACACATTTCACAACTGATCCTAGCCTTAATACTAAATAGTGATTTTATTTTTTAAGGAAGAAGCTATACTATAGATTCTATATTATATTCTTGATACCAAATTAATTTTATAATCTTCTTATCAGCGTTCTTTTTTCTGAGCTTTCCACAATGTACCTAATCCATAAATATTTTCGGAAAATGTGATCTGTCCAACATTACCAAGTAAATTTGATTAAGAATAATGTAAGATTATGCTTCTCGTTTAATAAACTATTATAGTAGAGTTGTTCCCACTGAGTCTCTAAGGAAAATGAAGTAGTGACACTATATACTATTTTATTGCTTACTTTTTTACCACGCTTATTTTAATTGTTAAACTATAAACTGTAAATGGCATCACTGAAAATTTTCTATTAAACAATTTCCTTTTGTTTACTTCCCTACCCAATTTACTTAAAGATACTGTAGGAAAAAATTCATTGTAGTAATGTTTTTAAAAATAAGATTTTGAATTTCTGCATAAAATGAGTTATGAATTGTCAACGTTTTATTTTTATTATAATATGTAAGGTTATTTGTAGAAAAGGTTGATTGGTTTAGATATTGATTGAGGGGAAAATTTTAAGCTCCTTTCTCTTGAGTCAAAAATCCCTAGACAAGTTTCTTGCTTCATAAGTTTGTTAAGATGTAAAGGGGATGATACAGATTGACAAACTGCAAAGTGAAAGGACCCCCTGGGTTCTAAGCTCGCCCCTCGAGTTGTGTACTTCGTCTGGTTGACTTATCTTCACTTTTAGCTGTGTTTCGGGTTATATTAAGTTAACTTGAGACTTTGGGACTTAACTTTCCTTTAGGAGGCATAGAACTTCCGTCAGCCTAATCTCATTGACCTCTTTACTTATATACATTATTTCCGGGAGATTGCATTAAACTTGAAAACGAACTTGCGAAAAGGAATTTTCTTTTACTCTAAAATGATAAAGTGAGCAATTTGTTAAAATAAATATAAAAAAATATGTGATAAATTCAATTGTATATCGGATTTTATTTGGGAATTTAAAGTATTCCATAATTTCTTCTATAGTTCCTCTTCATTAAAGATAAATTATTTTGAATTAAAACACCAATTAAGATAGAAAAATAGTATAAAGTTTTCTTTCTAACCATGAATCTATATTAATGAAGGACAGTTGCTTCGAAATGGTAGGAGCTAAACTAAACGATTCTTTAGGAGGAAAAGAATAACATTAAATTAATTTCCATTAACTTCTACCGTCTGACTAAATTGAAAAGAGCGCAATCATTAAATTCTATATCAAAAGCAGATTCATCTTACAGTTAGGAAGTGTACATGACCAGTTCACACAAAACAAATTATGATTCCAAGCTATTCTCAGATTTGTTACCGGCAGTGGACCAGGAAGGGCAAGTTTAACGTTAAAATAATAATAATTTTATTTATAAATAATATTGATTACCCTACTTATTTTGCAGTAAAAAAAAAACGTTTACTTACGTAAAGAAATATCGCGGACATCCTTCAGACGATATTAGGTAGATATCACGGGATGTCTACCGTTTAGTGCATCACCTTCAAACTTGTAATATCTTAGGTCCAAGAACTCTCTAATAACTCCGTATACTTGTTCACTATAAAAACGATCAAACCATAAAATATTAATATATTATTTTTTGACCTGAGAATCGATAGTCAGCTTAAACTAAATTATTCGTTCTTGGCGAAACGTTTACAATATGATTAGGTTCAGGTTCGGGTATCAAACGGAAAACATTTATTATCTGACAAATAATAGGATTTATCTAGACTAATTACTTTTCCTAAATAATGATTATAAATATTGTCATACGCATAAGGTATGATGAATTATCTCAAAGATATGTCCAAGAATGCCGTAATAAGACGTAATAGATTTATAAACGTAATAAGTGTAATAGATAAACGTAATAAGAGCAATACATTTATCTCCTATAAATCATAACCAGTTTTAATTCCTCAAGTATGAGGTTGTTAGAATAGATAACAAACAGAATAAAGATATTTTATATATTACGAATTTCTGAATTACAGAAGAAATAAATTCAATTTATTCAGATCAAAATTATTGCCGGGGATAAACAATTTTGGTTAAATTGATTTTATACTTTTTAATTATACGGTAAATTTAAAAGAATTGTTGAACAAAGGCTTGATTTAAAAACAAATGTATTGATTATAATTAATTTTGCTGTGCAAATTTCAAGTACTTGTCTTTTTTAAACGGTCATCACGTCATCAATTAAACTTCTATGTGGATACAATAAAAATTAAAAGACAATCTTGTAAAAATTCATTTATTACTTTAATTTACACTTCTTTGTCGAATTTATTAACCAAGGATTATAAAAATAATTATCTTGTAAATAAATTATGTACTAAATGTTATTTAAATGATATTGTAATACGATCTTATAATCAGAAAGTATAATTATGAAAATCCTTTAGTTAAATCTACGATTTAGAAAGAGGATTCCCAAGAATTATAAAAGCAGGACCACGTGAAAGGATGAAAGGTTAAAGCCAGAGGCCTCGCTAAGAGAGAATTTAATGAACCGTTAAAAAACTGTTTAATGATTAACTTGCCATAGATGTGGCGAGGGAGACGAAGAAACAATGATCATTAAGGCAAGGTTAATTTCCCTCAGCCGTGTTATTACGGGGAAAGTTTAATGTGAATTCGCTCTATGGTAAGCTAATGGAGATTACGACAAAAAAGTAACCTCGTCTTAGGTTTTGAAAATATAGAAGCGTCTGACATCTAGCGGTGAAACGACGAAATTTAATAGTTTAACGTTCTTCTCGCTAGAAAGCGCCACCTACACCCTAACCCTCTCGAAAATGTTTTTAGTTGTAAAAACAGCTGATAGATGGTGTGGGCGAGCCAGGCTCGCTTTCTGAATCGATAGTGTCCCGCACAAACTCTCCATCCCGAGATAAAGAAGAGAAAGAGAGAGAGGGAGGTGGCCCCCTGCAGTGTCTGATAACCTTCCTCCCCCTACCCCAGCTGATATCAGCACCCCTTCCACAGGAGAGGGAGACGTAAAAAATATACCTTCGCATTTTTATCTGCTCTTGACCCCTTCCCTCTCTAACCCCAATCCTCACCAAAAATAAAATTATAGTTAACAAATTTAATTTAAACAGGTATTTATGTTTTGATAAAAAACCAAAAAATGTTTGGTCTGATCTCTTTATATTAATTAAATATATTTGCATTTTACTTGAGCCTTATGATAAAGTTAATCAAGAGCTACAATAAGTCAAAAGACGAATTAGTAATTTCAAAACAAAGTATGCTAAACTAACCTGAACAAATATTTTAAAGGAGAATAAACCATTGACAACTATTAATACACGAGTTAAGTGTTTTACAATCACGTCTATAATTATTATTACTTTTTATTATCACCAAAAGGTTTAGCTTTTTTTGTAAAACAAGGATAAAAGAAGCTATAAAGTTTTTACCTTTGCCTTGATTAATACAGCTTTACCAATTCCAAGAAATAAAACTTTTTAATGACCTTAGCTCAATATAATTAAAATGCCTGGACATTATTTTTAAAGACAAACTTCAAACAGAATGTGATACATGAGTATTTGTTGTTTCGAGTTGATAACCACAAACTCTAATCCTCGTTTTTTTCTATAAAACAATACAAATTTAAAGGTTACAAAAAAATACTTAAAAAATGGAAATGCCTGCTTCTGAATCTTTGTTTGATAATTAGAAAGTAGTTTATAATTATCAAACATAAATAAATATAAAGTTGCCAAGTATGGGCTTTTAGTACCTACAAAGAGTCCTTAGGGAATTTAATTAAATCGGATGAGTTTGTTAGCATGCTTAATCGGCTCAGTCATTTCATGATATCGGCCATTTAAAAGTTTCTTTTAGGTATAACTTTTGAACCGTTTATTATAACGGCGTCATACAAACGCCTTTAAATGCATTTTTATCTTTCAAAGACAACAAAATCACTACGAAGTCTCTTTAGCTTAAACTATTACTAAGATATTAGTTTTTTATATAAGATTTTACGGGTACTTATAGCGTCTTTTTCTTTCCTCATGACCCTTCATGACGCCTTTCCGTTATAAGAAGCTGTCTCTTAAACTATAATTCCTTATTTTTTACGGACCCTAAAAAAAGAATTAGTAGTAGACTACATTATTTTATTGTGCCAAAAGCTATTTTTTGTGTTGCCATATAACTATGCATTACTAAATTAGAGGAGGACCACATGTCCAGTGTGTGGCACAGAAGGAGGAAACAGCTTACCATTTTCTAGGAGTGTGTGAAGGATATGGGAGATTGCACTTTCATATGTTAGGGATAGGAGAAATTTGGGTGGATGAACTTGAAACACTGGAGTGGCGAGATATCCTCTCCTTCATAATCCAAACTAAAGGGTTTGAGGATGAGGTGGAGGTGGTTTGAGGGGTATGGGTTCGTCTAGGATTGGCAAAAAGGATTCAAAGATGGTCTGTTTGCCAGGCTAGGCCTCCCCGCCCTTAAAACTGCTACTACAACTATTATCCATATAATTTGTAGATTTCATTTTCAGTAGTTCAACTACTAAGACTAATCAACCTTACCTTATTTTACTTTGATTCCATAAGCCATTAGCAATGAAGACAACTAATAAGGAATAATGAAAAGATTTTATTTTACTAAAAGTAACTTTTCTGTCAAAGACACCAAATAATCTCAAATAGCATGAAACAGGATGTGAATAGAAATAGTGAGTCTAGGCAGAGTTTTAAATCGACGTTAAAAGACTGCCTCAACAACCAAACAACCTATTTTTCATTTTACCAGCAGTTTTAATACCTTGCTGGCTTTGAATACAATAGGACTAAAATAATGACCTAATATAATGTTAATGGGGTCATAACCCAGATTTGTATAATGAATCATTATACGTGGTCTTCATTGTAAGGTTTTCAACTTTTAGGGAATAGATGAAAATTCAAGTTTTGAATACAAACAGAAGTCCCCTTATTTTTGGATGCCTGCATTAACATCATAGAGCGTTGTGGCAAGGTCACTGGAACAAGACGCGAAACGGCTAATATACCTTACCTTCAAAAATAGTTTTATAATTTTTCCCATTTAAAATTTTCACATTTTCCTGTTTGACTTTCATTAACGAAATTCAAACAGGATCGATGCTGACACTTTCTTTATGCTACGAGAGCAAGGAAAAAGCTATGTTTGTGTTAAGCGCGATACTTGTGTGGGAAGTAAAAGTACCATTATAACTACTTTAAAACAAAATATTTTCAAGTCATGAGCTCATAATATTAAAACAACAACTCAGCCATTTTAATACTTTCAACCATGAAAGTTAGACCAGTGACGACAACTAAATGCCATTTTAATTTTCTTCTTGTATAAGGTCTATAGGGTATATAATAAAGTAATCCACCACCCTGCTTTTATATGAATACTAGCCGGATCGGTGAGCTTCGCGTACCTTATCCGTCTAGAAGTTGGCGCTGAGTGTAAATAATAATGAAAACAATATAATTAATATATCTTTATTGTTACATAATTTCGTTTTTTTTTGGAAAAAGTAGGTTATATTATTTTTTTATGCATTTTCAATTATTCTATTTTATACTACCTTCAATTTTCAATTTTAGTTACAATAAGTCTATGTAACAAATTTTAGATATTTAAATCCACCAGAAGCTAAGATAATAGTTTCTGATTAAATCAAATATGGGGGCCATATGTTGAAGTGAAAGCACCTTTAATTTTCTTCTTTAGCTAACATAGGTGTATGAACCAAATTTCAGATCTCTAAGTGCCCTAGAAGCTGAGATAATAGTTTTATTAAATCCAAGATGGCGGTTGTAATTCAATATGGTGGCCATATGTTGAAATGATAGTACCTTTAATTTTCTTTTTAAGCTACCATAAGTCTACGTACCAAATTTCAGATCTCTAGGTCCACTTGAAGCTGAGATAATAGAATTTAAATAAATCCAGCTGGTATGGTAAATAAATAGATGGCAGCTGTATTTCAATATGGTGGACATATATCAAAATCAAAATGGCCGCACTTTTCTATTTATGGTACACTCTATCTATGTACCAAATTTCAAATCTCTATGTCAATGGGAAGTAGGAGAATTTTTGATCAGTCAGTCACTGTCACTCTTAGCTTTATATTATATAGATTTCACCTCCTCTCAAGGCATCTTCAGGCCTTTAATTGTTTCCTTGTTAATTATTATTTTGATAATACTTGTGATTTCTATTTAAAAATACTTCTCCTGCTAGCTGTGCAATTCCACATTGTCATTAATTTATTTTTGTGTAAAAAACTATTCAATTATTAAATTTTCTCGTCAAGAAAACATATTCTTTGCAAATGTTTATAATAGACTAGCGCAGAAGAAGTGTTCTTATTATTATCAAAATAATAATTAAACCAGAGAACAACATTTAAGGCCTGAAGAAGCCTCAAGAGGTGGTGAAATATTTCATATAAAAGCAGGGGGTTTACTTTAATATATACCCTATAGACCTTAAAGAGGAAAATTGAAAGAATT
>KZ651143.1:436535-449398 GCA_001010745.2 Gerris buenoi | reverse complement strand
TATATTATATATTTATTTTATAATTAAATTTGATGGTATTTATAATTTAATCGGTCTTTGTTATAATTTATTTTATTATATTATTATTTCAGAGTAAATTATATTATATTAGTATTATGACATTAGCCATCGTGTAAACACAATGCAAGAATGTAAAGCAAGTCAGTGATTTAATCTGGGTTTAGTCAACATTAAATAGAAGAAACCATTCCCTTGGTAGTGTTTGTCTGTTGAATGAGCTCTAATGACTCAAATCAGGCAGTTTGCCCTGATCATACTAGAAAATTTACCCACTAATCGGTAAAGAAGATTTCTAAAAAAAGAAACATCTTGACTTCATAACGAGGTAATAATTTCATTTTACCATAATTAAATTATAAAAAAAAATATATATATGTATTTATAAATGAAATTAGTAATGGAAAATGAGGTCAAACGTAAGTTTTTTTATTTATTTGTATTTTTTTTTTATGTATACATACAATAATAATTATTTTAAAAAAGTTACCTGATAACAAAAATAAACATTTTGCAGGTTTGAAGATATCCCAATTAGGGGTGAAATATCACTTTTTTTTTCTTTTTTTTAAAGTGTTCATATTAATCACCTCTGAAGACTCAAATAAAAATAGATTTTTTTTTTTTTTTTTTTTTTTTTTACCCGGTTTACTCCTTCACTAAGGGTTAGGTGTAAATTGTAACAGCGATAAAATTGCGAGTTTTCTCCTCACCGATTTATTTTTATTATCTTGTTTTCTTTCTCTTCCCCCTTACAGTTACATAGTTCAGACAGATTTACACGTTTCAGATAACCTTGAACATGATTTGATTATTTTCCAGAATGTTATCTTCTTATCTGAATGTTCTTGCGTAAAGCTTAACCATGATAATAATGAGCACATTAACAAAGTAAATCAAACATTATATGTAGAAGTTAAACTAAAACGCACCTTTACTACTATTTGACGGTCAGCTGATTAAATTATGAGTTAATAAATTTAATCAGTTCTAAAATCACGACATAAAAAGTTTATATTCTTGGTAAAGTAAAGTTAAGACTTATTTTTATTTGATTAAGGGGATATGTATTTAACATTGAGTGTATTTATATATTTATTGTATTGCTTCCGAGCTTACCGATCGTAACAGAAGCTATATGATCATTTTGAAGAACGAATCCGTTTTAGACATTTGGGAACATTTTTAGTTTAGTCTCTGTCTGTAGGTCGTCTGTCAGTATATCAGTCTTTCTGCTGCTCTATTGTTTTTGCAAACAAACATATCTTAAAAACAATTCGTCCGGTTTTAATAAAATTTGGAAGGTAAATTAGCTCATTGTTGGTGCCATATAAGTTTCTAACTTCTGCGACATTTCGTTCCTCTTTCACAAGTCCACAAACATATATTTATTTTCACCCATATCTTCAAAAGTACTCATATAATTTATACAAAATTTGGATGGTCTGTCCAAAGTAGCCCGTGGCCTCAGATTAATTCCAACCGTTTGCACAACTTAAATTTAAAACAGATTTAAAAAGCGGGGGGAAATTAAAATTATTTTACAATCATTGGTAGTAAATGCATTAAAGAATACGAAATAGCTTGTACCACATTATTTGTCAGACTTATTATTATGTATTACATGGAAGCTTGTACCACATTATTTGTCAGACTTATTATTATGTATTACATGCATTTGATGTAAGTGAAAACCCTGGTGCTGAAGATGTCATTATGGCATTGAAGAAATATAATAATATTAAACATTAATACAAACAACTTATAAAAAGGAGTCGACAACTTTGTAGCGTATATGTGAAAATCTGAACTTGGGCGCTATCTAAAAATACTTAAATCAAAGTAAGAATGACTTAAAGGGGTAAGGAAGGAGTCACGTGGAAGGTAGCAAGAAGAGATAGGAAAGTGTTTATGAGCGAACACAGTTAGACGATATAGTGAAGACCATAATGTGAGGGTAAAGTGTGGGCTAATGTAATTGCAGCATGGCAGCCTAGAGAACGTTCAAGAAGTCAAGGGAGGCAACAGAAGAGATGAAACGAAGAAATAAGGAAGACTTAAGAAGAAGTCAAAGAGTGGTTTCAAAAAGGACCTAGTGGAAAATAATGAGAGGGGGTTTGCAAATATTTGGTTACCTAAATACTCAACATTAATCGATATAAGCGCATGTTACATTGTGTTATTTGATTATCGTTGTTGTTTTTTAATTATATTTGTATTTGTGTAAGTACTAATTATATTTAAGGTAAATATTACGATTTCCATGACATTTTCTTAATTTTAATTATTTGTTTCTATTTAATTACAAATGTATATTCTCTCCTAAATGTTGCAACCTTTATAGAGGTGTCAGCTTACTCAAACAGCTTATTGAAAATAACGGAAGGACTGTGATCATTCTTAAGAACGAATTTTTATTTTGCTCCATTTAAATTTCATAAAATTTCAAACAGAAAATCCGTGATTTAGTGATAATTTATTAATTTTGAAAAATCACAGTAATCTTGACTCTTCAAAGTTTTGCATTTACTCTGAATCGTTTTAATAATATTTCTTCGAATTTAACCGAAATTATTGTAAAAAGTTATTGAACAATTAGATCAAAGCATTGAGATTTTCTTAACTCAAAGTTATTGTCAAGAGGTCGCTAGTTAGCGACTAGGTCCTGCTTTTCTACGAAACACCCTTTATCGTTTAATCACTAAACAGCCGTACCATGTTTATAAGGGATGCCACGCCTACTTTACTCCCACTACCTCTTTCTCTACCAAATTCCCCCCACCCCCTCTCGAAAAACCCTTTTCCCGCCATATTTCAAAACTGCTTTCCTGGAAAAGGAAAAGGGAAAGAGAAGAGGGGGGTTGAAACCTCGAAAAGGCATTAAAACTCTTTAGATGAGGATGAGCAAGAGCTGGAGGACGGCGGAGAGGATAACAATGTTATTAGTTTTCCTCCTTTCTAGCTAACAGGCTCCGAATAATAAGAGCAAATACTGCCAACCAGCCAGATTTTCAACTGGAAAATAGGGAAAATACAATGAGAAAACATTAAGCAACCGTCGCAACTTTATTAGGACTGAACACCTGTTAAATCTATGATTAACAAAACCAATATGTATACATATTAAATTGTTTATTGACTATAATAATATGTACCATGTACATAGGCATTCCTAATGCAGAACATATTAATTTGTCCTCTAACTTACAATCCATAACTATTTAACTTAACTTAACTTGGTCTTTTTGCTTTAAATGTCAATTATCTCATTGTTTAATATATATCATAATATTTTATTTAAAACTTTGTTCTCCATATAATTAACATGGAGCTAAGACTGTCTTCATTGCACTTCTTTACACTGAGCCATCAGTGTCTCTTTATATATTCTTGATAACATTAGTGTTTAACGCGTGATTTACCTTGACAAATAAGAGTATAGAGAGGTTTGATTTGAAATAGAAAAGAACAGGAGAAAACTCGGTCTAAGTATGTAATATTGTAGGAGTGGTATAGATATATGGAGATTGTATGGTAACATGTGAGGATTCTGGGATGCTTCAAATATCCCCTACCGTTCTCTCTACTCAAGCATCAAAGTTCAACATGGGATATTATCGAGATATCGAGCTTAAAGTCCCCAAAGTATCAAGCCACAAAGATGCTTTCCCTCCGTTCCGATACCTTACTACTATATATATAAGCAAAAGGGGGCAAATATCCCCCCTTGTGTTACATCCCAGTTCTAAAACCACTACCCCCTCAAGGCTTTCTGCCCCCAATTTCAACCCTTCCTTCTACAAACTAGCTACCCCCTCCAAGAAATACATTTACCCCCATCTCCACTCTGTTACTTCGTCCCTTCTCTCAGCGGGCCCCCTTCCTCCTATATGTAATAGTTTTAAGGGGGGAAGTTGCTCGCTAAACGTAGGGCTTTATACCCTAATGAATATTTTAGACCGTGAGCTACTCGGCCCCGCCTCTTCTCCCGGCCCTTCAACGGGTAAAATTCATACCAGGGAAGGCCCTTTCCATGAACCAACGTTAACTAGGACACTGAGTCATTTCTCGGAGCAAGGAAAAAATTAACAACAAACAATGGACTCTAACGTTCCGAGTAAAATATATTTCATCAAAATAATTTTTGATCAGACATTAAAATATGTCTTTCTTAAAAACGAATCCAGTTATTGGAAGGGGGGAAAGGTTCATATGTATGATACACCGGAAATTTCGCATTTTTAAAATTATTAATACGTTTTTATTAACTTGATTTCTTGTTTGTTTGTCCAGTAAAAATCTTGCAATCGATTTTTAACTAACTTCCCGAGTAGCTAGAAATTTAAAACTTTTAGAACACTAGACATTTGAAAATAGCTCAGAACATGATGACAATACATTATTTTAATACTTTTAGCCATCTTTCAGCAAAATTTATTCGTTTTCAAAAATTGTGCTGTATCGAAAGTTAGTTCGGAAAAATTCGCGTTATTTTATTTGACCTGTCCCATATTTACAATTTTAGAATAATACTATATATAAAAGGAGTATCACTGATAACATTGAAAACAACTTTGGTTGTGATCCTTATCCGCGTTCTAAAAATTCATTTTTGTAATTTGTGACGTCATAACTCTAAAATTATTTGCCTTCGGTTTTATAATTTAATTTTTTATTTAATTATAATTATTGATAGTCAGTTTAGTTTATTGTAATATTTTTTTGTGTTTTATCTTATTTTAGTTTGAAATATGCTAAAAATAATGTTTATTATATCATGACGGGCGAGTTGAGAAAAATGACGTCAGAGTGAAACGTAAACAATAACCAATGGCAGGGCTTGTTTTCTTGACGTTTTTGAGCGGACTTTGAATAGTTACTAAAGCGTGGCCAACCTTCTCCAGCTTAAATGAAAAAATAGAGTGTTGTTTTGTTGGTCCCCTGGTCTAAGGGACACAGCCCCTCGGTGAAAGTTGGCTTCAGTCCCTTGTCAGTAATTGCTTGTTGTTTAGATTCTATGCTCCTTCTATTTATAGTATTATTCTAAGTTTACAATCGTCATTTTGACAGGTTTCAAATTTATGATTTATGACAGAAAATTTAAAAACGTAGTATATAAAAAGTTCTTTTTATCTTGCCATTATTTTATTGAACCTATAAAAGTAAAATTACAAACACTGGTCCAGGAATCATCATTTCTATAATTTACTTCTGAGTTCAACAAATTCATACGGGTTTCTCACTGTAATATCCCTGCTAACTTTTAAGGTGACCTTTTGAAATTTAAAACATAGATTAAATTTAAATAGCTTAGAACACTTTAAAAAATTGAACCCTTAATATTAAGCATTTTCAAAAGGGGAAAGTTTCAAAGTTTTTATTTTTGTTACTCACTCATTTATCAAAATTGCAAGTCACTTCCAGAATAGCTAGAAACTCGAAATTTTGAAAAATTGTAGTTATAGCCGTGTAACGTACAGTGATATTCCAAAAAGTTAAAAATTTCAGTTTAACTCCCCTAACAAAATTATAAATTAATTTTAAGTCGTATCAAAATAGACTGCCAATTGGTGCGTGGCACATAGCTTCCTCGCATCCTATCCAAGTACTTTATTGGTTTTATGCTTTTACAAGCCATTATTGTCTAATTAGTTTAATTGATTCTCCGTTTTTTTTTAAGCTATCAAAATTGTTTATATTTTTTTACATTATTTAAAGAATCTATTTAGCAAAAGTTAAAGAGCGCAGATGGTTTAAATTAATCTTGGACTGTCTCCGGAATCCTTTCGATAAACTGAAAAAAGTTTCATACAAATCGGAAAAGTACTTTTGAAACTATAGGTGTAAATAAATGTGTGTTTGTGCGCATGTGGAAGAGAGATGAATAAGCGCAAAATGTTAAAACTTAAATGGGACAAACAATGGCCTAATTATGAACTACCATCCACATTTAATTAAAATTGGACGTGAAGTTTTTAAGATATGTTAGTTCGCAAAAAACGAACGATAGACCGACAGACTGACAGACAGACACGGAAACAATAATTTTCCCTGATGTCCGAAACGAATTTCTGTCTTGGAATTTTTGAAATCGGAGATCTAAACATATTTCGTTCTTCGGAACGATCACATAGCTTCAGTTACCTTCGGTAAGTTCGGAAGCAAAACTGTTGGCACTAATATATTAATAATAATAATAATATCCATTTATTACTTCGTCAGTTTAATCTATATATGGGTAATATACAGTGGCCTTTCTCTCGCCAATGCCTTGTAAAAACCAAGACGAAGAAGATGCCCGCAATGCTGAAAAGTAGTGTATTATGTCAAAGTAGTGATATTTACTCTACATTGCGGACAAGTATTATTAAGTATGCCTAATTCAGAAACTGGCCCAGTGTTAAGCAATCAAAATAAAAGAGCAGTCTTGCTGATAAAAATAGGAGAGAAGTGAGGTTATTGACTGAAGAAAGAGCGGACATGCAACAATGTAGATATACTACTATGATTGACTGGCTACTTTAGGAAGGGGTTTTGGAAGGGTTTGGGGTTTTTGGCCCTTTTTTTCACGGTTAAGGTTTTTGTTGGGATTATTTCAAAGAAATTAATTATTAGATATGAATTTCCTATCTTAATTAATCTATCAATCAGTCAATCCACAACAAATCGACAAAATATTCCTCTTGTTAACGAAACAATTGCCTAACGAACATTGCCTAACATGAATATGCCATTGCGTATTCTTTGATTCCTTGATTGATATTAAAATCATTAGCCACATTTTAGCAACTTTGCGCCAATTATAGATATCTATAATAGGGTAAGATATTTCTTAGGCGTCCAATTGAATTTAGGAATAATGTTAGTGCATTGTTTTTATGAGATTCAATTTGCCTTTGACCACGCTTAAGCTTTAAGATTATTTAAACCATTTTCTTTGCCTATCATTTAGCAACAAAATAAATTGGGAATCTATAAACCCATAGATGCCTTGGAGTTGTATTTTACTTCATATAATTCAACTGCATAAAAACTCTATATGTATCTAAAAATAAATTGAGTTTTCAATAAATTGTAGTTGGATATATGCAATTTAATAAATAAATGTCACACTGACTTAAGATATAGGTAATTTACATCATGCTTCATTTCAAGTAGTCACCTTTATTTTATTTTAATGTACAATTTCGTGTTTTATTCCCGTCATGTAAGACCTTATTTTTACATCCCTTTCAGAGGGAATGTACGTTACGACATCATTGCATTGCATTGATAAACAGACTGAGACATCTACTTTTTCCTTTACCCTAATGTAGATTTAAAAGAGAGAGAGAAAAAAATAACTAGATAAAAAGAGAAAGAAACGCGTTAACGACGTCCGAAATACCAAGCGAATTGGGACTTAAAAGGGAAAAAGGGAGAACGAAGAAAAAAAACAGAAAAGACTGTTATAAATTTTTAAAAAGAAAACACCCAGAGAGCTTAAAACTAAAGGTTTCCTTGGGCAAGGAGACTGCCCCCGATTCCCCGGACGCCTTTAGGCAGTCGAGTCACGCAATTCTAGTTCAGATGTTTTCTAACAAGTCTGTTAGCTTTGCCGTTTGCTAAAAGGAAAACACACGACTCTCTCGATCTCTTAGTGAAGCAGAAAACAAGGACACTTGACCACTTCTTTCTCTAGTAATCTCAAGGCCAATTGGGATCGTGTTAGATATTATTCCATGGACGATTTGTAGAGCTATGTGGATCGACTTTAACTTTTATCAGCAATAATAACTTGTTTAAACCACCTTTTCTTTATAAACAGAGACCATTAAAGAAAGAATCCTCCATAAACATCGACTCATAACTTTTTTACAATTTATGATGATCGAATCAAAGGTTCTTGGAGACATAAATATGTGTGTGTAAAATAACTCTAATAAACCACCAAAGCTCCTGAGGGGCTTTTGGGGTCTTTAGATCACTTGAAGTACTACAATTTTTTGACAAAATCATCCAATTGGATTAAGTTAGTTTTCGTGAGAGATTTTGGGTAATTTAATCGTACTGAGTTAAGCTTGATCAAATCCACGATTTGATGAAAATTCTATGAGTGGATTCAAAGATTAAATTTAATTAGTTTATTTCCAAGCTGTAAGAACACCAAAATGTAAGAACACGCACGCAATTCGAATGCAATAATCCGTTTCGAGTGAGCCTGGAATGTTCGATTGTCATAATTAGAATTCGATGATGACATAAAGAAAGACCTTTAAGCGAGAATTGTATTGAATAATCTTGACTTGTGTCAACAAGAAAAGCCCGAGTTTAACGCCTTTCGAGACTCGCATAGTATTCTCAAAACCAAAGTGAGAGTCATTATAATGTAATCAAAGGCTAGTTTATTGAACGTGGAGGGCGGGAACATTTTCTCTCTAAATCGGTCTTAAAAGATTGAGCAACAACAAACGTGTAGAAAATACTAAGATAATGATTGAAGAATCAAAGAGTAAATAATAAGTTTAAGTAAGTTGTATTTTGATCCTCAGGCCACAAAGACACCTTTTGTCGAAACATCTTTTTGGTATCAAAGAACCATAAACGCTTTAATCCGCCTGATGACATTCATACCTATATAATAAATATATTATGTATATACAATATACATAGGGGTTATAAGAAAGTGAAAGTCGTTCAAAAAAAATCTTAAAAGTTCTAATTAGGTTTTGCATTTGTATTCACTCTTTTTTCATCTGCTAATGATTTCTGTAAGTTATACCGTTTTATTTATCTTTGAATTCAGACAAAATGATTATTTGTTTTTTTAATTTTGTCACTTACCAACTTGTGGTAATAATTTTTCTATTGACTTGTAAATATAATTTTAAGTTTTAAATTAATTACTTCAGATTATCCATGCTTATTATGGAATACGGATGAACAAAGCATTGGGTAGAAAGTCATGTCTAAAAGGCTTTAGTATGCAGCGCCGCTTTTTCCATTAATATTCTTTCCACAGTCATTATGCTTTAATGCTATTATGCTATTATGTTTTAATTCTACCGAGTTAAATAAACCATTCATTTCATTCGTTATGAAAAGGCAGTTGTGTGAATATTTCTTAAATTTTATAATAATCTTGAATTTCTATGAGCAAATTATTTTCGTCAAGGTATCAAGTTAAGTATCAATTTTTAAGTTAATCTATATGGTCATTAAATGCTTAAAAGCCAATAAAATAAAAAAAGTATACAGTAAAGATAATGGCTTTTTACTAAATTATTAATTAAAAAAACTTACAACACACTCGATCAAAACTTTTTCAAATTACCTAGTAAGGTTGAATTTAAATCCAATATAATTTTATTTATAGATTAATTTTGAAAAAATATTGAAAAGTGTTAAAAAATAGGTAACAGAGGTTCAGGCTTGAACTTCGTATTCAATTTTCATCAAACTTAGATTTAGGAAATTGTATTTTCCGGACTAAAAATAAATAATGGACTAAAAAATACACTTTTTTTTACTCAAAATTTTCGGGACCGTTTTCAAGAAATTTTTGAAATGAAGTTCCTTATGGCACGTTCGAGGCCGGGCCGAGCGTTTTTGTATTCACACTGCGCGCGAAACCGAGCCGAACAGCCGATTATCTACCATTCCGCTTACAGCCATTTACAATGCGTTTTCGGCGACCAAAAACACTCGAAATAAATCGCCCGGATCAGCTTGGTCTCGCTCGGCGTTTAATGTGAATAGCCCCATGATGATACATGTATTTGTTTCTCAAGCGGAAACGGTCTTCCTCAGTGTGAAAGCTGAAGTTCGGAAGCCTAATGTGTGTGAAACCTAAGTTCAGAAATATTGTGGGTTTTCGACCAAAAAAATTTTGAAAAAAAAAATATATTGGGCGTTAGAATATCTTCAAACCATGGAGAACACGAATCGAAAGTAAAAAAAAAAAAAAACTGCCGCCTTCCGTGCATTTTCCGGGAAAAATGTACGTTTAAGAGAAATGTTGACTTCAGATTTGGATTTAGACAATAAAATTACTTCAGAAAAGGACATTTTCATTCTGAAGCTTTTTTGCACAGTGTAATTTGGCATTGCATATTATGTATTTAATATACACAGGGTTAGGGTGTCCGCTTTATAAGCTGTTGGAACCATATAGTTGGCATTGAAAGCGGAAATAAGCCACTTTAACAAAGCAGCTACTCATTTATATAGCATTGCAGGGTAAACAGTAAGGGGCCCTTTGCCAAGGTCAGGATTCGAACCCTGACCACCTAGTCGAGAAGCGTAGTCGCGACCCCACCTTTAATGTACCAACATATTAGTATCAAATAAGGATATCCCTACCGTCGATACTTGCTTGATCTGGAGACCGGTTTCGGCTAACGCCATCATCAGCAGAGTCGAAGTCTCTCGTAGCACTCAACACACTCATCGAGTCTACATGAGTGAATGAAGTTGGAAGAATGAAACTTCATTCTCTCATGTAGACTCGATGAGTGTTGAGTGCTACGAGAGACTTTGACTCTGCTGATGATGGCGTTTAGCCGAAACCGGTCCAGTGATCTCCATATCAAGCAAGTATCGACGGTAGGGATATCCTCATTTGATAACTTACTAACTTGTGGTAACATCTTACAATTTGACTTTAACATATTATTATATCAATTTCACCTAGTCAAATTATTCAATTCTTGAAATATTCAAAACTAGTTGCTTTATGTAACACATATAACTAAATCAATAAAACGTTGTTGCTGTATTCTTTTCAGTTCAAATAATAAAAGAACAGTGGCCTTAAAGACATTTAATTCGGGTCCAAACAATATACAAGTACTTGACCGGAATTTTCTCCCTTTGTTTTAGATGTTTTCCAAAAGACTGAATTCATCTTTAGCAAAGGAGTGGATTCGAATTTCGAATAAGCCAATTCCTATACAACTAGTTGTTGGTTCGGTGGCACCCTTACTTGGCTTATTCCTTGCCAAGATTTCCCAGTGGAATAGAGGTGGGGCAAGAGGAAAATTCCGTTTTCTTTTAACCTCTTACTTTGACCTTAACTTCTCTCCAATTTTCTGGAGTTCAGGTAACAGTTAACCTACGCTATTAGAGATATTTATATCTACTAAAGGATTGCTCGTTTTGAATTTCTATTTTTTAATGAGGCAGATCATATTAAGTTTTATCCTTTTAACAAACAATTACATCATACAATTTTATTTATTTATGGACTAAAATAATTTCTATCTATGAGAAGAGGAAAGCCTGTAAGGCAGAACTTGAGAGTAGGTATATTAGATTATCAGCGAGAAAAGGAAAGTAGATAGTAGTTGTGCCTATCCCCCACTACCTCAGGCACTATACTACTTCCCTTCTCATATTCCATAACTATACTACTTCCCTTCTCATACCACGTCGGCCGCGCAGCGGCCGCTACCACGTCTCGTTTCGGGGGTTGACGAGCAAATCGAGTAGGGGGCAGAGCCCCCTACTTTATAATAAATTAAAAAAAAAAAAATCTGACTAACCTGGGTGAGTTTTAAAAATACTGAAATAGTGTTAAATATTCTAGCGTAAATATTATAGAGAAAAATGAATTAGATAGCATTACAAAGCTTCTTACAAACAAATAATATTTAATTATTATTTTTAAAGGAGTACTTATGAGTGAGTTATTCTAGAGTTCGGATCAATAAGCACTTAAAAACCTCAATTTGTAATAACTTATTGTCAATTTGTAATAACTTATTACAAATATTAATTGGTCTCATGAAGTTAAACAGTATACAGGTCCATTGAAAACAGGTTTATTGAGAGCGGTATCTGTAAATAGTTTGTAATATAGGAAGTTAATTTATTTTTCAGGTTTTTTAAATATGTATTTTTAAGCTTAAACTGTTATCCACAGTTTTACCTTAAACTGTAATCCAAGGTTATCTTAGTAGTAGTAGTAGTAGTCTAGTTCTTCCTACCAGAACGGGTAGGACGAACCACTTGTTCGAACATTGCAATTAGCCATCACTTAGGCCCTTTTTACGCCCCGTGGTAGAGAGTTCCAGCCACTTCACACATCATACATTTGTACATTGTACCGCCAAAGCGAATATGATGTGATCAATAGTCAATATAAATCAGAGCGTCACGGCAAGGAATCGAACCCCATCTCGTTCCACTCATGATTCAGTAATGACCGAACAAACGTGGTTTAACCCACACAGCCACGCTGGTTCTCTTTACAGGGTTATCTTAATCTGTAATCCAGGGTTATCTCAATCTGTAATCCAGGGTTATCTTAATCTGTAAACCAAGGTTATCTTAAACCGTATTTTAAAGTTATCTTAGGCTGAAATCCACAGTATAAGGTAACTGCAGAGAATACGAACACATTGTAGCATTTATTCTCAAAGAAGCTGGTCATTTTTTAGCTACTCCGCACTTTTTGAAATCCAAACCAACTTCAATTTTTCAATGCTTTTTGTTTTCCTGGGAAAACAACAATTTATAATTTTTCTTTTTTCCTGGAAAACCACATTTAGCTATCCTTTGGCAATGGTATTTCTAAAAAAATATCAAAACATTTAGGGTTTTAACAGGCTAAAATTCTTTAACAAATTTTGTACCTTATCCATGAGTAAGTCATCTATAATTAACATGTTATTTAAATACTGAATTTTATCTATCCACTAGTCAGTTACCCGTGCTTCGTAACTAAATGCTTTACAGGGGATATAAATTTAATATTATATTATAAAAAATAAATAAATATTATACGTATTATAAAATATTCATAACTACGCTTCTAAACTCCTGTTAACTTAAAAACCCAGTAATTCTTAATGAGACATTTCACC
>KZ651143.1:411250-422196 GCA_001010745.2 Gerris buenoi | reverse complement strand
AAAAAAAATAAAAAATAAATATAATTATAAATAAAATAAGACGTTTAACCGGAAATAAATATGATTTTGTTGAAAATTTAAAAAAATGAACACTGAACACGCTGAACATTTTTTTAAATATTTTCGAAAATAAATAAATTAAATGAGATATTATGGGCTTTAAATACAGATAATAATACAGTATAATATTATCTATACGATAAAGTTAAGTTATTAATAAAGATATTTTTCTAATTCTATTATATTGCAATATCATGAAAATCTAGCCGTTAAATGAAATCACCAAATAACTTCATTTTCAAAACCCTTAATAAATACTAATCGGGACTACTATATACATAAAATACAATTCTATTTCTATTTATTTGAGGTAAATATTTCTCCTTTTTATTTTTGAGGTTTCGACAAATAACCAATTATTAATCATATTTGAATTTAATTTCACAAACGTCTGAATTCGATCTGTATAGGATAGTCTCAATGTCAATTTAACGAAGCTAAACTAGTGCCAAATCTTAGAGCGTATCATTAATGCAGAGACCATATAGACAGAAAGAAGAAAAAGTTAAGATCAGTTTGAAATTAAAAAGCATCTAAACATTTTGAAATGCTCATCACTGTACAGACAAAACTTTAATTATATATTCATATATAGACATCCATTGCATAACACAAAAAAGGACTGAAGAGCCAAGTTCAATATAATTGATTTTGACATGTCGAAGAGTAAAGAGAAGTGGGGTACGCGGCAGAGAAGTGGATGGGGAAGTTGTTTGACGCGCGTAAAGTGCTAGAGATGTGGATTGCTTTAGCATGGGAGGATATTGGATGGGAGTGTAGGAGGCCCAATTCAAAAGGGATTGGTTGATGGGGGGTACGGTATATTCCTACAGAGTGTAGGGTACAGAACCTCCCTTTTGGTTTAACATATCAAAGAGAATTCTAGGGGGGGTTCTCCAGGGGGAGCTACCTGACACCTTCATAGCCCCCTAAACATAATGAAAACCTACCTACAGTGTCGCTCAGGGCCGAAGATCCTTCTGTATACATAAGAGGGAGGTGGAATTATGCCTCTTTCCCATAGAGCCAATAATCCGGCCTACTTCTCATCGAGTTTTTTATCCCCTAAATATTTTTAATCAAGAGGTCTCTTGAGTTATTCTAATTTAGATGTAATATTGACTTCAAAGCCATAAAAAAATATATAAAATCAATTATTTCCTATAATTTAAGTAAATATATACGTAATTATTGTAAATATAATTATTATTTTTTGTTGTAAGAATATTCAACAATTTGGAAATGTAAAATTATAATCAAAGTCTAAATCTTATAAAGTGTTTGGTATGTGACAAAGCTTCTAAAAGAAATACAGGAACTATGTCTCCCACAAAAGGTAACTGTTACTATTAGTGGAGAGACGAATTTATTTATTCCTGATTAATTAACTCCACTACTCATCTGCACAAAAACATCTAAAAGGAATAAAAAAAATATGTCTCTCCACTGAAAGTAACTGTTACTATTAGTGAAGAGACGAATTTATTTATCCCTGATTATTCAACTCCACTGCTCATCTACACAAAAATATCTAGAAGGAATAAAGAAATATGTCTCCACTAAAGGTAACTGTTAACTGTTACTATTAGTGGAGAGACGAATTTATTTATCCCTGATTATTTAACTCCACTGCTCTTCTACACAAAACATCTAAAAGGAATAAAGAAATATGTCTCTCCACTGAAAGTAACTGTTATTATTAGTGGAGAGACGAATTTATTTATCCCTGATTAATTAAATCCACTTCTCATCTACACAAAACATCTAGAAGGAATAAAGAACAATGTCCTTCCACTGAAAGTAACTGTTACTATTAGTGGAGAGACGAATTTATTTATCCCTGATTATTCAACTCCTCTGCTCATCTACACAAAAACATCAAAAAGGAATAAAGAACAATGTCCCTCCACTTAAAGTAACTGTTCCTATTAGTGGAGAGACGAATTTATTTATCCCTGATTAATTAAATCCACTCCTCATCTACACAAAAACATCTAAAAGGAATAAAGAACAATGTCCCTCCAACAAAAGTAACTGTTACTATTAGTGGAGAGACGAATTTATTTATCCCTGATTATTCAACTCCACTGCTCATTACACAAAAACATCAAAAAGGAATAAAGAACAATGTCCCTCCACTTAAAGTAACTGTTACTATCAGTGGAGAGACGAATATATCCCTAATCAATGAACTCCACTTCTCATCTACACAAAACTTCTGCAAGATCCTCCTTAAGGTAATTTTTAAGTGAAATATAAGTTTATTATTTTAATTAAGTAACCTAAATAAGATTAGTACTAAGATTCTTGTAAGTCTACTTACTTTCATCCGTTTTACGTAATGTTTCTTTCATATTTTCTTATACTTCATTTGAGTAATTTTACAGCCCCTTAGATAACATGGGATAAACGTTTTAATGAGTAGAAGCGAAAAATTATAGAGTTCAAATACTTGGTGATGTAGAATTCTAAAAAAAAGTCAAGCTTTTTTAACATTCCACAAGGCCTTTATCAAGACCTATATCTATTAGTTCTTTTTAAGAGGCCTACGCAACAATGTTATATAATAGTTTCATCAAAGCAGCTATTTTGTTTTAAAGACAAGTTATGTGTCGCGTGATTATTTGTTCTGAAGCATGTATTAATAGTTAAAAACTTTAAGCATTTAAAATGTTTAATTAATAAGATAATAAGGCCTACATCTAACGACCAAATCTCATCAAAGATATATATTATATATATATTTTTTTTTTAAGTGTAGAATGATTTAAATTTTAGTATAATTTTAACAAAACACATTAGTTTAAAATGAAAATGTTTATATATTTTTTTTTTAAAGATGGATGGCCGGAACATAGTTTAATTGAAAAACTTTTTCACCTTATTTAATTTCATACTCATGCTAACCGAAGTATTTATCTTCAACCAGTGACAATTTTATCGCATGAAAAAGTTACTTGCGTTTGCTTTTGTATACTCTTTATTCTTTTTTTTTTTTTTTTTTTTAAAAAGTATTTGTTATATAAAATATCAAAGGACTCCGGAAAAGCGTAGGGAAAACTTTGTGATTACTTTTTTTGTAGAATTTTTTTTGCCATTACAATAAAGGTGTAACTTGAGAATTCTAGCTCTTGTATTAGGTTGAGCTCCTGTTCTAGACAGGAGAGGTGGCTTGGAGAAGCGATGATACGGAGATAAGAGCGAAATGAGGTAAGTTTAATGACATAATGTTGGTAACGATGTTTGATGACAGTGTTGCTAAAGTGATTTCTAATGATAACTAAAGTTTAACCTTCCCCTACAGACACGTATATATCATGTTAAAATTGTGCTCGGGTGCCGGTTTAATATCTCTGTAATAAACACGCTAACACTCATGAACAAATTTAACTGTCAAAGTTCATAGTAATAATAATGTATAAACTTTCTTTACTTCAGTCTTTTTTTAATTTTTAACTCTTTATTTAGATAATTAAAATTCTAAAATATTTTCTTAAATATTTTTATCTACGATTGATACGAAATATGAAACTTGTATCTCTGTTTAGATGCGTAGAAAGTGATTATTTAGGTACTTGTATTCATTGCGCATGCGCGTTTCATAATTCCTCTATTTTCCGCCCTAGTACGGTAAAAAAGAATAAATCTTTACCTTAACGGACGATTTGCAAGTTTGTTCAGATTTAACAAAACTAATTTGCTGCTTGTTCAATTAAACTAAATGTTTATATCGATTTTTAGTGAAAAACAAAGAGTGATTTGTGTCATTATGATGAAAATGAATAGAATAATACGCCTCCCGAAATAATAATTAATTCGGCACAAAATACAACTACAACTAATGAATTAATGTCATCTTTATCAAAGGAAAAATACAAACCTACATACAGGAAGTTTATTATTATTATTTTTTTTTTTCTGTATTTATTATTAAAATTCAAGAATCGTAGATAAAGTACGGTAGGTACGCAATACGAAACTCATGCGAAAACTGCATTTTGCTTTGCTCGTATAGTTTACTACCCTCGCTGTCGCTCGGGTGCAAACTCCACACTCGCATGTAAAATACTACTTTCCCCACTAGATACGTAATGTACTATTTCTCAGATCTTTGTGCGTAGGCTTCCGCGGGTAGACTCGTAATAAACTGTTTGGGTTTCCGGTGAAATTCGCGTCACGAAGGGGATGAAGTCCGACGTTTCGCTTCCACAACTGGAAGCATCTTCAGGGGTGTGGTGCATCGTGATGTTTACTCGAAGCAACAACAAGACATACTGGAATGTACTCACTATGTCTCATTGTTGATTCGAGTGTGAATCTATAAGTGAACTGTTATTAGAATTACAAGTTTTTACGTCCGATTGCTACAACATTTCTTCTAAGAAAGATGGGTTGTGAAATCAAGTCAACATCACAGTTCACAACATCCTTAAAAATAAGTTTGGAAGAGGAAGTGATGTGTGGCACTAGACCATCACTCTAAATCGTTTCAATACATTGTATAACGAATTTGTTGTTTATAATGTATGTTTTATTAATTAAAATATTATATTTTTAATCTTACGACACCAATATGCAGATATATGAATCATTTATTTGTATAGTTAAACAATTATAGACAGTGTAAAAAAATTTGTCTTTCTGATATGTAAGTGGTTAAGCAAGATTGCGATCTCTTCTTGATTGCGATCTGTTGCGATGTTCCTGATATCTTACAAGAACATATTCAGTTACAAGAATAAACAATTAATTACTTTTAGAGTCCAATTCAATCATTATATCAAGAATTATGTTTAATTATCTGACCTTAATTACTGAAAATAATGTCATTTAACATTATTTGTCTGTAATTCAAATTACAATTATCAATAACTACAGGAGACATACAGAGAAAAATATACCCCCGCACCGGGACTCGAACCACGGGACCTCTGTTTACCGTACATGTCAAGTGTATGTCTCCCGTAGTTCTTGATAATTGTAATTTGAATTATTTAAAATTTAATCTTTCGGTAGTAAGAAAACTACCAAAAAACTTAAAAATTGAGATTATTTGTCTGTTAAAGTAAATAAAATATATATTATTAAATTTGGATAAATACAGATAGTTAAAAACAGTCAATCCGTCTCCTCCAAGCTTAATTTAGAGTTCCACAGGTCCACTTAATAACATCATGAGCGGCTCTCTTGTGATTCCCTATAATGGTCGGAAACTTTAGGGTATAACCCTAGAAGATTCAGATGCATTATGTATCAAATGCTAAACTACTTAGGAAAACTTCATTAGGGTACTTGAGGAGTCAAACATCTAAAGCCTTACAAACAAACATAGATATTATCATTATGTTTTTAGCATAGACTTAACCGGCTTTAATGGATCATTAAGTAAACTATAATGATTCACGAAGTTACCTTAAATTCCGTTACTTATTGTTTTCAGGTAGCAATTATTCATTGGAGATTATAATGGTATTATAATAATCAGATAGCATTTATTATTCGAAGATTATAATCATGTAGTCCAGTCATTTGGTAGTTTGAACAGGAAAAAATTGTTGAAGAATTTTTCACGACGGATCTATATGTTTTTTTGGGGTGCTGAATCTGAAAATCCAGTTATCGACTAGATTCTGATATGGCTTCACCATAAAAATGGCGAAAAAACCATAAAATTTTGGAAGTGGTTTTAGTTTCACGCTTATAACTCTAAAAAATAACTTCTTTTCAAAAAGAAAGCTAATAAAATTTTTAAACAATAAAACCAGAACCAGCTCAATAGCTTTTTTTGTTTGGCCGCTGGAGCGCGCTAAAGATAGACCATACTTTCAAAGCCTAGTATACCCCACAGGTAGCCCTAACAGGGCATCTTAGTAGCGTAAATGCCATTAAGATATTTTTAGTACCTATTCATTATTACCCTTAATCCTTAGCAAACTAAGAGCGCGAAATATCCCTCAATCCTCCCTTTAGGGAACCCTTATCCCTGTTCGTGTGGGGGGGGGACCTCCTCTCTTAGGGAGGGAGGGGGGACCTCCCCTCTTAGGGAGGGCGGGCCTCTCCTCACCTCCTTTTTGAACTTATATGACCACCGGTCTCCTTGCATTCGACACTTTAGTTTGTACTAAAGATTTTTTTAATGTTGTGTAAGGTTTTACTGCGACATAGCTTCCTCGCGTCCTACCAATGGACTAGAGGAATGATCATATGAATGTAAAGTATTAGTGTTATTAAAAGATTAGGTGTTCCACATACACGAGAGAAAGCAAAGAACACAGAAGATTGAAGTTAATATAGAACTATCCGTGGGCTAATATTAAGATAGCATCTAAATACAAAATATGTTAGATCGAATAGAGACAAAAAGACACGAGACTAATAATATTCCTTTATATCTAAAACGCATTTGTTTGGAGACAAAAATAAATCAGAAGGAGTTATTTAAAATGATTCCATTGCTGTTACCTTCAGAGTATTCTCAGAAGCAAAATTTTTATTTGCAGTTCGTTCCATTGCCAAAAATGATATTCGTGCTCTCCTTTCTGTCAGTTAACAGTAGGAAAGATGGAGTTTATACTTCGCTTTCACTACCAACTGTGTAAACAAAACGAGTTGTTTTCTTAACATTTCTAAGCAGATATTGTTTGACTATCATTTGTTCCTTGTACTCTCCCGACTACAAATATTTAATGTTTAAACCCCAAAACTAAAATTAAAGTATTAAGTAGAAGCAAAAGGGAAAGTAAGGAAAGAGGGTAGATTTGAATTGGGTAAATTGGTAGTGAAAGTAGATTCTCTAGACTCTATGCCAATAAGGAAAAATGTAAAAATATATTCTATTTTTTAGAACAAAACTTTTAGGGTTCATTTAAAAAATTTATCTCCTTGAGCCCTCAAAAAATGCATTTAATGTTTAGATTTTATTAATATTAAAAGAGTTGTAATATTTATCCACTCTATTAAAGTGTATAAGTGAAAACAGTAGGATGAATAAAAAGGTATTACTGAGATATTTCCTGGCTAAATTGAACTTTTTTTGTAAAAAAAAGTAAAGGTGTTTCTCCTCCAACAGTCCTGTCGCCTAATAGTTATTTACGCATCAAGGGAGAGAAGTATGTTTTGCGGCTCGAGGTTAAGTTTTCTCCTGAGGCAACGCCGAAGGAGAAAACTTCATTAGCTCCACCGGCCGTAAGGCCGAGGGAGATAAATGAGTTAGCTCCCGAGGCTTACCGAGGGAGATAACTGTAGTATTAGCTCTCGAGGCTTGCCGAGAGAGATAACTGTAGTATTAGCTCTCGAGGCTTGCCGAGAGAGATAATCCCGAGAGTAGAAATACTTCGATCCATGTTGCGTATTAAATTTTATCTACGACTAGTGCACCATGGGTAATAGCTATTAAGTTTGTAAATATAAAAGTTTTACCTACAAATTCACGCAATTTAAACACCTTAAACTGATATTTAGTTACTTGATTTATTAAAATAACAATTCTTATACTAAATATATACGTTTTTAATTTAATTACGTTTAGTTTGTTTTTAATTTAAAGACTTTGTATGATAACCTAAAGTAACCTTCCCGAAAAAAAGTAAACAAAACAGCTAAAAAAACAACATAATACTTAAAATTTACCTAAAAAAAATACCTTTTAAGTTGGTATGACTGTTTTTTTTACTCCCAAGGGAGTGTTCTTCCCTCCCTGTTATTAGCAATGTAAAGTCTACTTACAGTGCAAGTCGTAGATAAAATCATTTTTTACTTGTTGACAGGATACTAACTTAACAGACAGGAAACTTAATTGACAGGATACTAACAACACTACCATAATAGTGGAGTTCAATTTTGTTGAATTCTGCCCAATGATCTTATAAAATAGCGATGGAGCACTAAGCTAAGCATACCTCCTGGGTAAAAAAGTGTCGCCAAGAACTTGGAAAAATATCTACATAAAATTACGACTGCACATGCTCAGAACTTTATAGTGGGACGAATTTCTTCCCGACTGTTATCCATGATTAATTCCAATCTTACTCAATTACACAATTACAATTACTCCAATCTATTAGAGTTAATAATTACTTAGCCCAAGATTGTCATTAATTAGTTTTCATAGGTACATTTAATTATTATTGAACTTTTAATCAAAATGTATCATAAAAATGACTTTTTCTCGTCTAGGAATCGAAGCCGGTCTCTTTCCGTCCTCGTTTAAAGCAATTGTTTCAGGAACTAGATTTTCCCGGGAAAATGGCTTATATCGTAGATGATTAGAATCGTATTTAAATTGACCACGTTTTAAATACATCACATTCATCAAAATCATCGAAAACATTTTCCCGCTTTTTTATGATTTTTTTTTTTTTTGGGGGGGGGGGGGGTAGCACCCCTAAATTTAGAGCTTAAATTCATATTTAGATTTCGCCTCGGAGTATGATACTTTTTTCTGTCAGCTTTAGTCAAAATCAGCCCAGTAGTTTAGGCTCCACAGACAGACGGTAGATAGACGACAGACAGGCGGCAGGCAGCACTAAGACATTTTTTTAAAACCACTTTTTTGAACTCAGGGGACCTTAAAACGTGTAAATCTATCAAAATCTCAAAATCAATAAACAATCGTTCATACAAATTCAAACTAAAGAAGTAACCAAAGTTGAATTGGATGCTATGAGACTTTCTTGCAAGATTACATATATGAGTTTTTGTTTTTTTAAAAAAAAGAAATGAAGAAGGGTTCATGGGGAAGAGACATACGGATGAACTGATAAATCATTGCAAATACAGCGCAGTGAGGAACGGTAAAAGTGATTGTGAGATCATTTCTACTTTGCCAGGTCAAATTTAACATAGTTTAAGAAACTGATTTAAGATACGCGTTATAAGGGAATAAAAGTAGAAGAAATGAACAAAGGAAAAGGTCCATTGTGCATCTCAAAACTTGAACTTTGTCTCAAAACTTTGAGACTCACAATCATACACATAACAGTAGTTTGGAGAAAAATGCATTTTAACCCTCTTGTCTAAATGCAGTTTAAACCATAAAAGAACAAACTGTTTTACAGATAAAAACACGTCTATTCTTACAAAATATTTAGATTTTCTGTTATTGTTCACGAAAATGATGTTGAGCTCTCTAAAACTAAAACGAGCAAATGGATTTCCTAGTAAAACTTTATAAACAGCAAGGAAAAAGAATAGTTGTGGGGAGAAGGAGGGGACTAGGAAAAATCGATGTTGTTTTCTCTTCAGTTTAGTTTTGTCAAAGAAAAGTGGGATGTTATGCAGATAGATTTTCCGCGAGCAGTGTCGAAAGGCGAAAAAGGCAAAGTGAAAGGGATCCAAAAGAGGGGGCTACGGTTTCTCCCCCTTCTAAAATTCAGGAAATACGGCCCTGCCTCTCTCACCCCCTTCGCCGATAAAAAGGCCAGACGAAATTTGAGAGAACGAGGGAGGAAATTTTCTGGCGAAGGTCTAAAACTATTAGGTTCGATGGCAGGCCCTTAGCCCCTCTCTCTCCACGAGCCCTTACCCTTCTCTTCTCGGTAAAAGAAGGAACGCAGATCGAAATTCAAATGGACCCTCCCTTTGGAAAACTGGAAGGAGGCGACTCCTACCCTCCTTTTCAAGAGGTTTTAAAGATAAACTACGCCCTGAGAACCGTTTCAACCTCCCTTCGTCCTACCCGAAAAGCGATCAAAGATCAGGAAATCTACCCCCACACCCTTCTCGTTCTTCTTAGGGGATAAAAAGTAAATCCCTTTCTTGATATAGAAACCCACTCCTCGGCCGTCTCTTGTACAGATAAGGATGCTATCATTGAATATAAAATATTAATTTATAAATAAGAATTGTGTAGAATTTATGCAATAAGTTAAAAGCTTGTATTCAGCATGATCTAGGGTAATATATTTTAAATAAAGCAGGATAACAGACTATAATATACGTGAATATATTTTTGTTGGAAAAATACATAATAGGATAATATATACTGGATACATTGGCATTTATGTAAAGAAAAAAGTGAATATTATAGGAAATTATCTCACCCCGTTAATAGTGTACTTTGCTAAACCACTTTCTGGCTCTATAGCCCATCGTCAGTCCCAGGTATGGTAGAAATAGACAATGCATTCGTAAAACAGACAATAGCAAGAAATACTTTACTTTAATGAGACTTTTAATTATTCATTGAAAGATAAATAAACTCGAGGAATATTCCTCGCTTCATTAGTGAAGAGTGTAGTTATATTTAGAAATTAATTTCATTATTTGGATGCTACCAGTACCATAAAACTATATCTTAATCAGTTTGAATTTTTTCTCTTCTAAAGACAGTTTTCTAAATATTTTGATCGGAAAGGTGCTTCATATATCTCCTAATATTATTCCTTGAAAGTTTCACCCAAGCGTGCAAAACTATCTAGTCATTTTTAGGGTTTCGTTGATAAAACAAAAAAAAGGAACCCTTATAGTTTCGTTCCTGTGTCTGTCTGTCACTCTGTACGGTTCCAATAACTTTTAAACCAAAAGAGATAAAAACCTTAAACTTTCCAGTATCAAAGATCGTTTTGACGCGCACACAGGAAAAATATAACGAACTCAAAATTATCAGCTGTTCAAATTCAAAATGGCAGATAATTCAAGTCGCCTTAAAAAAATATATTTTTAAACTTAAAGTGGGATATCAAATGAAAGGTAATAAAGTGTAGATTACAAATATATATACCACTTAGGCTTAGTGTTTACTTTTCGGCGCCATTTTGTCAAAAAAAAAATCGAAATTTTGCGTGCCCCCCCTCCCCTAAAATCGTACTTCCGCTGTTACTAAAAATATAGAAAAATATGCAAAATGTGCGGTCTGCTGGGCCATAGAAAAAATAAGATTAGCAACT
>KZ651143.1:353267-366656 GCA_001010745.2 Gerris buenoi | reverse complement strand
AGTCCATTTAAATACGAATCTAATGATATAAGCCGTTTTCCCGGGAAAAATCTAGTTCCGGAGAAAATAGCTTAAAACGCGGACGGAGAGAGCCCGGGTTCGATTCCCCGCCCGGGAGAAATTATTTTTATGATAATTTTATATGATATTTCCAATAGTAATTAAATGTACATGTATGAGAAAGTTTGTCTTAGTTGTCTCAGACTGATTTTTTTTTTAACTTAACTTTTTTCATAGGTAGAAAAAGTATAGTTCTTTTTTGAAATAATATATGAATTGAAACAACTGCCTATAAATATTTACAAAAATTATGTACAGTAAGTAAGTATGTACATATTTTTATTCTTAGAGGGGATTTAAAACAAAACTCGTGTAAGAATAAAAAGAATAAATGAGCGGTGTCACTGCTCAGCCTACTGTACTGTATGTGTTGTGGTGAGGTAGAGGTGTGACGTGAAACAGTGTCCAATCCAAGGGCCCAAGGTCTCGCCACACTCGGCTAAGTTCGGATTCCTTCGGGTGGCGTCGGAAGTTGAACTGCACCGAGTTTGCAGTTCCAAGCGATGTTAATACCAGCCTGCCCCCTCCCGCTTCCTTTACCGCCAGGCTAGGCTTGGGGGGTTCATACATTGGTTCAGTTCCACATAATCACTCATTTGAACTGGGCGCTGTAAAGGATGCTTCTTGAGCCGCGCATTGTAACTTGTATCTCCCTCCAGCAAGAACTAAATACATATTTATATTTCTTAAAATATTGTGTTATTAAATATTTGCTTGGGGGTTCACTGAACCAGTGAACCTAAGCACGAGCCGCCACTGAGTGTAGGTGTAGGTACATTGTACAATAGTGTGTAGGTACATTGTACAGTGGTGTGTAGGCACATTGTACAGGGGTGTGTAGGTACATTGTACAGTGGTGTGCAGGTACATTGTACAGTGGAGTGTAGGTACATTGTACAATGGTGTGTAGGTACATTATACAGTGAAGTGTGAAGTAGCCGGAACTTTCTACCACGGTGTAAGTGAAAATGGCCTCAATAATGCCAAATTGCGAGGTTCGAACACGTGGTTTGAACACGCGGTTCGTCCTACCGATTAAATACTAGTACTACCACTTACTAATAATAATAAATCGAGACACCCAATTGCAAAGTGTAAATTTGGTTTTGATATTAATCCTTATAATATTTCTTTTACAGAGATCATTCATCGTGTTGTACACACCCACTTACAATATCATCACGTTTCTTAGTCATCCATCATCGTGTTTATAATTTTAAGACATTGTTCTAACAAGCTAGTCTAGACTATTTATAACAGAGTATAAATAAGATGATCTACTTTTATTTCAAAAATCATTAAATCATTCATAATTTTCTTTGGGTTAGAAGAAGAATGAATTATGAATCGGTAATTTATTATTGTATTTTTCCCCTCTTGTTTTAAAATAATTTCCCCCTTTTTCTTTTTTTCCCTTCATTTCACATTTTAAAAAAGAAATTAACTATTCGCTTTTATTTTTTTTATAATCTTTTTCTGATTAATTGTTTGTTTACATATCTAAGTTTCATTAAAAAAAAAAATAAAATCTGTCAACCCTTTTTAGTAGCAATCGATATTTTTAGAGGCGCCTCTCGTTCCCCTTCATGCCCTAAAGGCCCTTTAGGGGTGGGATTTCCATTTCCCGAAGCAGTCTCACCCTTCTTTCCTTTTAATTCTCCCATGAAACACTGATGATTTTATCCCTCAACCCTTTTTCTAATTATTTAAGAGAGTAAAAAGTTTTTTCCTCGCCCATTTAAAACAAAAAAAAATAGTTAAGAAAATTCTGTGCCAACTGGCACTTACCCAATTTGAATTAATGTTTTTTAAAAAGAGAGAAAAAAAATTAAAATTAAAAAATAAAAACTTACGCACACAAGACTTATATATATAATTATAATAACACGTGTAGTGTATACGTCTATTCTTATTAAAAACTATTTTTAAGAAATTTATACAAATAATTAAACATTGGAAAAAAGTTCTGATTCATTAAATAATAATTGCAAGATAAACAGAACTTTTTATATCCTACTACCTTGTTCTTAAATTTGCTGTCATAAATTTGAAACCTGTCAAAATGAAGATCGTAAATATGGGACATGCCTAAACGAATAAAACAACTTGCGGATTTTTTCCGACCTAACTTTACGTACAGCAAAATTTGCTTGAAACGAAATAAATTCTGCTGAAATATGGCTAAAAGTATTAAAATAATGCATTGTCATCGTCTTCTGAGCTATCCTAAAAGTTTCAAATGTCTAGCTACTCGGGAAGTTTGTTGAATATCGATTGTAAGATTTGTAAGACTGGACAAATAAACAAACAAACAAACAAGAAAGCAAGCTAATAAAAACGTAGTAAAAATTAGAGAAGAACATTTGACTATTAAAAATGCCAATGCATGTTTCATGAGAAAATAAAATAAATATACACTCATTTAATTGTAAGATATAAAATTTTGTGTGTCAGATAAAACTATTTGGGTCGTTTCTGTATAATATATATAACTTTTTCAACCTTTATCCAAAACAATGATATGAAGATATTGTTATCTCAATACAGTTTTAAGGAAAGAACAACCAGTCCAGTACGTATTAGAATAATAATAGACTACTTTGCTACTGTCCACTACAAATATATGTCCCTGTTCGATCTTGTCCGTACGATCGACTCGAAAGAGGCAGGAGTTCAATATTATTTCAACCCATATTTTATCAATATTATATTGTTTTGGACCAAGATCAAAAAAAGTGTTTATGTATATAATATGAATCAATAAATAAAGAAGCTTTTTTGTGTATTAGACAGTTGTGGAAAATCTGAATATTCCATAAAAGTTAAAGGGTGCAACCCTGTATAGGCGAAAAAGTGCCTAGTAGGAGTGGAGGGGGGCCTTTAACAGAAAGGCTCCAACTATTTTTTTTATTGTTTATCAGATATTTGATAAACAAGAAACATCTACATATTACTTTGTACATATTATATTCAAAGTTACCAAGTATGCAAAGTGCTTTAACTGTAAACAAAGGGTCTTAGTCCTTATAATATTTAACATTATCGGCCCATTTAACATAATCAGCCGTTTCAAGATGGCGGCTTGTTCAAGATGACCGTTTTAAGATTAAAAAGTAGTTTTAGCTATAACTTTTAAACCGATCATTATAAAAACGTGAACTAAACGCCATTTTATGCATTTGTAATGTCCAACCGCAATGTGCGAGTACGTTGCCCTTCTCCGACGCCTCTAGCTCATATCTTTCCCAATTTTTAACCTCAAATCTTTCCCAAGTTTTAAGATTTTAAGGTGAAAAATATGTGACATATGAAAAATTATTTGGTTAAGAGTTCATGGGGGTTTAAAGTTATCAGGGAGATAATAAGGTAAACAAAACAAAGAAAAGTGGAAGGGCACCGCGAAGACGCAGTCGAGTCCGGGTTAGTCTCGAGTCTAGGACGATAGTTTTGCCGACACCGCTCCCGCACCCGCTCTTATAAATTAAACTCCGCACACCGCTATAGTCCGCCAACAACAGATATCATCTTATTGTATACTTCTATTTCTCTCTTATATGTTTAGCCTCTATCATAGCTTACGCCGATACCCGCCGCCACCTACAGTCCACCAAGAATTTTTATAATTATTCATTCATTCTCTTATAATTAGGGAATTTTCTACCATTATTTGAACTTCGTTTCTTGTATATTGACAAAGAACAATCTGATTTATTTTTTAGATTTCTTCGTTGTAGCGTGACCGATATCAACTAACTCGCACTAAAGTTTAACACAAGAACTTTCGTTGTAAATAATATGTATTTCAACTTAAGCACCAAACATTAACTAAGTCAAATCAACATCAAAATAATAAAATCAATCAATGTCATAAATATATGACACTCTTCCCCTCTATAAGACAGAATTGTCAAGACGCTCCTTGTACCGCTTTAGTCGGTTTATGTGGAGGACCAGTCTCTTGTTTCTGCCTCCAATCTTCTGGACTCGAACCGTAACATCCGATAACTTCTTACGAACTATATACGGCCCCTCCCATGGCCGATGGAACTTAGCGCTTCTACCTTTCCGAGTGTGCGGGTACCAAACCCATACTTTATCACCCTCGTTGATAGCCTCTTTCCGGTTGCATGACCGGTCATAATATTCCTTCTGTACTTGATGTTTCAGTCCTTGTCTATTTCGCAGGGCCTCATATGCTTCTTCAATTGTCTTTCTACGATCAGCTATATACTCTGTCAGACCCTGCAACTTCTCAGGCACTCCATACATGACGTCAAGGGGGAGCCGGAATTCGCGTCCAAACACAGCATAATAAGGTGTTATTCCTGTAGACTCATGCTCGCTNAATGTAGCGTAACCGATATCAACTAACTCGCACTAAAGTTTAACACAAGAACTTTCGTTGTAAATAATATGTATTTCAACTTAAGCACCAAACATTAACTAAGTCAAATCAACATCAAAATAATAAAATCAATCAATGTCATAAATATATGACAATTTGTTAAAAAAATAGAGGGGGGGGGGGAAACACGCTTAAAAATTATTTTAGCAGCATTTACGATAACTGACTGTATCCAAACAAAATGTTTTCCTATCTTAGAAACTATTTTCACTTAATAATCAAAACGCCACCAGAGATTAACAAGAAAGAAGTCTCATTTACATAACTTATAATATTATGCAATAAGTAATAAGTAAAAAGTAAAAGTAAGCTAATTGTACACAAATAAAACATATCTCAGTAGTAAGTAACTATTAAAGCCCCGCAAGTAATTTTTTATCAATTCATCTTATTAGTAGATGCAGTTAATAAAGGTGAAAACACACGGTGTAGAAAACTAGCGTATAGTTTTTACTATAGCTATAGTAAAAACTATACGCTAGTTTTCTATACCGTGTGTTTTCACCTTAAGTCATGTTACTAATTAAGTTGATTGACTAAGCCAAAACAAAGCTTAATTAGTAAACGCTTAAGTATAAAAATTAAAATTATTTTTTCTTACTAAATAGTTGAACTTCGATTGCCATAAATGCACTTTCCAAATAATTAGCTACAATCATTGACTATTGCATTATACGAGTACCTTACTGTAATCATATTGGTAATAACTAACTGTAAAGGAATAAGTTGCGACTATTATTATACAACTTTATCGTTCTAGTTACATCGATAAACTAAGCCTAAGCCTGAAGAACATAATGTAGGGTTTAATAATAAGCTCAAACTATTAATGTATTATTACCTAGATATGTCACTGAATAATATACCTCAGTCTACTCATAATTACAAATCATTATTTGCTTTGTTCTTGGCTATAACATTGATTTCATATCCGCTTACTGTTGATTTCAATTACTTCGCATAGTTCGCATAAATATAATCATAAAATTTAAAAGTTTCAAAGTACGGGGATACGTTTCAAAAGTAATAACTCTTTCACCATGTATAATTTTAATACATATGAAAATAGTGAGCAGAATACTGATTAGTGATGCACATAACTCCACGCATCCTACTTTAGATGAATGATCAAATGAGTATTGAGTATAAACTAATGTTATTCTTGAATGGGTAATGTTTGGAATTAATTCGAATCCCAGTGACGTCACATTACTTTTTATTTCGATAAACCATTTGAGCGCAGACAGTTGAACTTAATCTGAACTAACTGTCTGTGGTCTATTTTCGGCAAACCATCTAAATTTGCCTTAACATCAGACGATTTGTTATATAAGATATGCCGTTCCCCAAAATTGTTAAATGACATACCGACAGACTCTATGCCAAAAATGTTCCTTGATGTCCGAGACACATTTCTGTCAAATTAATGTTTGGATTCATAAAATTATGTCTTTCTTCAGAATGATAAAGCTTCCGTTATTTATGGAAAGCTCGGATGAAAATAAAAAGAGGCCAAATAGATTATAAAAGGACATCGTAATTACACATACTAAACACCTAACCAGTAAGATTTTACAATTAAGTTCTGAGGGTACGTATTGACAAACCGACATTGAGTTTAAATTAAATAGATTTTTTTCAAAGAACAATAAAATTGAATATACAATAAATAGAGGGAAAACACATGTGATTTTTCTTTTGACAAGTTTCCATTGACTACCAGCGATCATAGAATCCTTAAACGGAAAGATTTCCAACTCCTCTCTTTATCTATCTGTGTTAGACTACTAGAGCTCCACGGGAAGGTAAGGTTAATATTGTAACTAAATCTTTTACACCATTCAAAAGATTTCGGGCTTTTTAATTCAAAGAAATAAATTAATAAATTATTTGGTCATTTTCCTGGAATCGAACCCGGGGACTTTCGCATTTTAGGCGATCGCGCATCTCATTCAGCCACCGAGGCTGTTATTTATTTGGATTGTTTATTTACAATATAGTGTAAATGTCAGAAGATCATAAGTAGTTTACAATTTTAACCACCATCTTCCCGTGGAGCGCTAGTGCTCTTACACTTCTAGAATACTGGAGTTGGATACCCCTGATTGACTACTTTAAATTAAATTAAATAATAGAAAGATTTAAAGAAAACCACCAGACAGATGTTATAATTAAGTGCTATTTAAGGGATATTTACATACCAACATTGACGGGTTTAAATTAAGTTAAATCTATTCAAAGAGCAATAAAATTGAATAAACAATTAATAGAGGAACGTAAAACATGTGACTCTTTTTTTAGCCACCTGAAGATTGTTACAATTAAGTGCAAAGGATATTTATTAACAAGCCAACATTGACGAGTTTAAATTAAATGAAATGTATTCAAAGAATAATAAAATTGAATAAACAATAAATAGACGGACGTAAAACCCGTGAATCTTCTTTTGATAAGTTCCCATTGACTACTTTAAATTAAATAAAATAATAGAAAGATTTGATTTTTTGCATGTTTCATTCTATAAGATATGTTTAAAAACAAAAATGTGTCCTGAGATGTAAGAATGTTATCTTCAATAGGTTACTTTGATTCTTGTTCACACTGATTTAATATTATAAAATTGATTTTTATAAAATGAAATCAGTGAGGCAAGGTTTCTTATTAAATTTAAAGGCGATGTGACAAAAATTGTCGAAGACGTAAAAAAGAGGTATCACGATAAGAATCGATTTAGTTCTTTCAACGCCCTTATACACTTCATACTTTATTGCCTATTATATATGTAGATGTAGATTGTTGATGTATAGATATCTACAACATATATATATATATATATTTAGGCAGAGAAACACACTCTGGTTTATTTATTTATTAATGAATTTAGCGGGAATTGAATAATTACTTCGTGCTAACGATTAAATGTCCATTGTATTTAACGGGCACGTTACGAGCCCGTGCCAACTTCATTTTATATTTTGAAAAAAATGATAATAATTAAATAATTAAAAGTAAAAAATAAAAAGTAAATTAAGTTATACATACACGTATATTTTTAGATAAGTTTTTTGTATCTGTTTGAAGACCAACACATAAAAAAAAAAATTATAGAAGAATGTGTTAAAGGTCATACAGGGATATAAAAACCAATTCTCTTCTTTACATCGTCTTGGCTATATTTCGACCTCCTCTTATGTCATCTTCAAGCCTAAAAATAATTACTTAATTAAAAACAATGTTTTAAATATTTTACTACAATGCTGAACAGGTAGTTATTATTAATTATAACGAAACATTAACTTCTTTGCCTTCAGTGATTACAAATGATATCTCATTCCAAGTCAAAGGTTGTTTACAAAAAGTTTCATACTACTGTTTCACTTTTACTCAAAACTTTTTGTAAACAACCTTTGACTTGGAATGAGATATCATTTGTAATCACTGAAGGTAAAGAAGTTAATGTTTTGTTATAATTATTAATAACTACCTGTTCAGCATTGTAGTAAAATATTTAAAACATTGTTTTTAATTAAGTAATTATTTTTAGGCTTGAAGATGACATAAGAGTAGGTCGAAATATAGCCAAAACGATGTAAAGGAGAGAATTGGTTTTTATATCCCTGCATGACCTTTAACACATTCTTCTATTTATTAATAAGGGATCACTATAATCGGAATTTTAAAAAAAACTATTTTTATTGGAATAAATGTGGTTGCCTTAGCTTAGCAATAACAAATCATTTCGAGGTGAGTCGTCACCGTCAGGACACTAATCGATAATGCTACTAGATATTGTAATTATGGAGAATAATAGTTTCAAGGGTAATAGGACAGAGTAGGTAATTTGGATTGATACTTCATCCTGAAGGATCCAAATTTCGGAGACATATTCTCTCTATTGCCTTTTCTACTTTTTTTTTTTTTTTTTTTTAATTGAGTTGAAATGATTTGAGTGAATCATTATGACATCATCATTGTGACATTATTATTATATTGCCAAAACCAAATTATAAATTTAAAGGCCCTATATCGAATACTGTAACTGGTCATCTGTCAACAACCATTACCATTTCTGAATTTTGTTTTTTCATAAGTTTTAGAAAGAATCATGGCAGATCTCTTTGATTTTTCGAGTTTACTAGGCTTAGCTAATAGCATTTTGGTATATTATTTATACTAATTATTTAACAAACTGTCCTAAGTTATAGATAAAACGGACTATGTTATGAAAATAAAAACATCGATCTTAAGCTCATTATAAAAACTTCGCTATCGAAGAAAACACAACTTTTTCCCCTCACCAAACTAGTTCCACAGCTTTAATAATCGTCGGCGCAATTAATAATAAAGTTTTTAAGTTTTGTTTGCTATTCACAGCTCAGGGCGTGTAGAGGGCGGTTGTTTTACTTTGCTCCTAGTTGCCAGGTTGAGCAAACAGAAGGGTAAGGTGGGAGAGGATTTAATGAGAAGAAACAAACTAAAATGAGGAGGCAAATGTGACCAAAGTAGAACAAGATAAACAGGTTAATCAAAAGAAAGTTTTCTCTTTCTTCAACTACAAACAAACTGTTTTAAACAGAGCTCGATATGTTTCTGTCGAATCGGTTACCTTTAAAATAAAACTAGAACCCCTCTCATCACTGTCTAGCTGGTCTGCTAGAGTCGTTTATAATTAGTTAACTTCTAATGGCAGTTAAGAACTCGTGTTAATGATGATATGCACTGGATGGGTCCTTAATTTAAAGCCATACATGTAGGAGTGGCCTATTCATATGATGATCCATCTAGTTCGTTACATTATTTAATAAAAGGCATTTGGCCAAACTTAAAAGCATTAGTTTGGAAGCATCCACATATTAGTAGTAGTGCTTAGAATGGGAAGGATGAACTACTTGTTTTAACCCAGCAGTCAGGCCACATTTTACATTTTAGTGGAGAGTTCCAGCCACTTTCCACATCATACCTGTTCACTGTACATTGTACCTCCGAAGCGATTATGAGTGTTCATTAGACAGAAAGGACGAACTACTTGGTTTAACCCAGCAATCAGGCCACATTGACCTATTTTACTAACATCGTGGTGGAGAGTTCCAGCCACTTCTCACATCATACTATCATACCTGTATATTGTACCTCCGAAGCGGATATGATGTTGTAATTAGAGAGCTACTTAAATCAAAGCATCAAAATAATAAATTGGCGAGGGATTGAGCCTACGACCTTGATTCGCCTCGACTCGTTAATAGCTGGGCGAGTACCTAGAGCTACTCGGTCACGCTGGCTTCCAAAGCATCAAAATAATAAATTTTAAGATTGAGTGAAAATTATTAAAGTGAATATACATTATGACTATATTGCCAAAACCAATTTATAAATTTAATGGTCCAGTTTCCAGACAATTACCGCATATAGAGGAAGTCATATTCGCAGATAAGGGCCCTGGCTTTTCTATTCCGGTCTAGGTCAAATCTCCAACATGAAGTAGGCTCACCGCTCACCGTTCTTTTCTTTTTTCCCCTTTTATGTAACTCTATTTCTTCTATATTTCGGTAGGATGTCTTACTTATTATTATAATTCCCCCTCTTATTTATTTTTATTAATAGTCTAAGATCCGGTATAAGGAATATATTCCCTCATCTGTTATTTAATTGGAATAAAGAATATATGATAGAGAATGTGTAGAATAATACATCGCAAATAGGTTGCCTAGCGAAATCGCGTACCGATGGTGTTAAATTATAAACTGTTTATAACCTTCCCCTTACTTCAACTTCCCCGATGTGTTATTCATGAAAATCGAACATTAACTGATAGAATCGACCCCAAGGAATTCAAAAAATAAGGGTTGCCTACTTTCCTCTCTGGACAACTATGGAGTTGCCAGGCATAAAGAAGTGAGTAACGTAATTAATATACCCTTATCAGTTATTATATCGAGTTATATATCAAATGAAAGCTAATTTTATTCCCAATCCAACCGTATTAGTTTGCCTTAAATTCTAAATTAAAATTCTAAATTTTAGATCTAAAATCTAGGCAACCATCGATTCATCCAACTTTTTGATAAGGCAACCTATGGGCTCTTATTTGATGTTTTTGTTCGTTTTATTGATCTCGGGTTTTACTAGTACATTTTATTATACTTATTTTTTGCTGGTTTTATACGCTTAATATTTTTTTTTTTTCTTCTTTTTCTTGTTCAGTTATTACTCTGCTTTATCTAATTTTCTGTTTTTATTTATTGATTTTATTGTTTTGACTTATGTTACTTGTTTAATTAATTGTTAACTTCAATAGCTTTTATTAGTGTTTTTATCGTTTTAGTTTTTATTGTGATTTTTGTAAGTTTGGCTATTATTACTTAGTTTATCACCTACTGTTAGTTCTTAGGCACTGATGTTTGGCCTTATGAAGGCTTAAAGCTGCTTTGGCTAATAAATAAATTTATCTTACGTGGAGAGACAATTTTTTAAGATTAAATGAGTCAACTTTCAACATCTGTCTTAACTTTACGCTGATACAATTCACTCTTTTACAACTCTACTAGTTTCGCCAGCAGTGAAGATGGCTACTAGTGATGGAGATCCAGCTTTGTGCAATAAAGTTGCGTTTAATGAAGATGCGAAATTAAAGTTTTGTCTGTACATTGAGCATTGAGCAGAAATCAGAATTGCAAAATGTGAGGATACTTATTGTTTTCATACATTTCAAAAACAAAATCCAGCCTTAACTTTTTTCCTTTCTCTATATCTTTCACAGCAAGTCCTAAGTTAAAGGTACAAAACTAGCTAAACAAAATCTATTTATAATATATTGGGAGTACAAATCTTGAGTGGAACCTGAGTTATTATATAAAAGATACATACGTTTTGGATTTAAAAAAAACACGCTTTGAAAGATTTTCATAATTATCAATCATATTAAGCTGGTTATTTTACAAAGGTTTTGTAGTACGGTGCAATTAGACCCAAACCCTAACATCCAAAGTAAAAGTTTCCCTCCAACTCCAAATTGTTCTAGACAGCCCCCATATTGTTTGGTAAAAAGTTACACCATTTTAAGCGTCGGGTTTGGCTAAGAGGGGGGGCGAAGTTGGCAAATTAGTAGTTTTTATCAGTTTTTCTTAAATATTTAGAAAACTATGCGGTTTAGCGCATAAAGTGACGTATATCAAAATAATCTACATTGAATTGCAAACAAAAATGTTCCTATGCATAATCTTGCTAAAGTGAACGGTTCTAGAGTTACGGAGGGTGTTATAGTAGAATGGTGCCCTAAGGGCCCCCTCTCCATTTTTTGGTGAAATATGTGAAAAACTGAAAAAATTTCAGTTGTTCTTACATACCTCGTGAACAATGCGATGTTCGATGTTAATTTTTCTTACTTGTTTTTGAGTGCAATAAATGTACAACATTTTTAAAGTACCACATCTCGGGAACTATTGGACGTACAGAGTTGCCGTTGGACTTAAATTGTTGTACATTTATTGCACTCAAAAACAAGTAAGAAAAATTAACGTCGAACATCGCATAGTTCACGAGGTATGTAAGAACAACTGAAATTTTTTCAGTTTTTCACATATTTCACCAAAAATTGGAGAGGGGGCCCTTAGGGCACCATTCTACTTTTACACCCTCCGTAACTCTAGAACCGTTCACTTTAGCAAGATTATGCATAAGAACATTTTTGTTCGAAATTTAATGTAGATTATTTGGATATATGACACTTTTTGTGCTAAACCACATAGTTTTCTAAATATTTAATAAAAACTACTAATTTGCCAACTTCACCCCCCTCCTCGTCAAACCCGACGCTTAAAATGGTGTAACTTTTTACCAAACAATATGGGGACTGTCTACAACAATATGGAGTTGGAGGGAAACTTTTACTTTGGATGTTAGGGTTTGTCCGTTTTTCGGACTAATTGCACCGTACTATTGTTGAGAAAAATAAAAATTGATTTTTTTATTTTTTTATTCTCAAAACTTGCAATAGTGAATTTTATTAAATATATTGTATTGGTTTCGATCACTTAATTTGTTTATAATATAAAATGTGATGTGCAAATTAAGAATATAATACGCCTGCATTAAAATTTTAATAATGATATTGTTAAGTCGGTAGGTCAAATTCACTCCTGGATACCCTGTGAAAATAAGTCTGGATGAATCTATGAAAATCAGTCTGTTCACTTCATCAATAACTGCGTAATGTATGCTTGTGCGCATGTGAAAGAGAAACAAATGGGATTAGAAGGTGTATCTAATCTTATATGGGGCCAACAATAGGCAAATTATGACCTACCATCCAAATTTCATTAAAATCGGACGAGTTGGTTCGCAAAAATTAAGTGATTAAACCGAAAGACCGATACGGAACGAATTTCTTTCTCGGAATTTTTGAGATAGGACACATAACAAATTTTCGTTCAACAAACATCACATTCCTTCTATTACGATTAGATGGAAGCAAAAATATAGATATAATATTCTTGTTTATTTCTTTATAAAATTCGGGGGTCTATTTTTCTCTGTATGTCTCCCGTAGTTATTGATAATTGTAATTAGAATTATTTAAAATTATAAATTTCTTATAAACATCTTTACATAAAACTTCCTACGTAATACATGAAGTTCCTACATAAAAATAACTATCTCATTATAAATCTAATTTCAAACTCAATGATATAATAGAAGTATTTTTATTCTTTTTACAATCTAAAATGTTATATTTTTAGAGAATTATTTTTTCTTTATATAAGTTTCCCAAGTAAAAATAAACCTTTAATTTCGTTATAAAATATAAATATTTTCAATCTAGAAGGTAGTGTTTCATTTCTTGTTATACGAATGGATCACCTTGAAGGGTTTATAAAAAAGTCCAGGGGCTTGAGCTGGTGTGAAATCTAGAAACCCCCCCCCCCCCC
>KZ651143.1:334055-353247 GCA_001010745.2 Gerris buenoi | reverse complement strand
CCCCCCCCCTATTCCTCTGGATAAAATGAGTGACAGTTTACAATGATTGACAGCTCTAAAAATGCTTCTAGAGGAGAAATCCTATATGCTGTCTAAAATGTTGATATAAAAAAAAGAAAGATTGAACTGAGCAACAGTAGTTTAATTGACATTGTAGGATCCTGTTAGTTATTCCATACATTTTCATTGACCCATAATGATAAAATGTGCAACAAAAATGATTTGGTACAGGAATAAAAATACCTATAATAAATCTTGTATACATTTTGTTGTAATAAATGTTGAAGTAATGTAATAGTAGAATTTCATAAAAAAAAAAAACCTTATGCAGCTGAGGTTATTTCCGACAATTTCATTCTTGTATAAGACAGTTAAAGAAGTTTTATTTGCCTTTTTACTCTTTAAAAATCAGATATTATGAAGTTATTATCAAAGATTAATTAGATAGTGGAAGAAAATTTCGGTATCTCATTAAGACAAATATTCCCAATACCAATAAAAAGACTTATTGGTACAAACATTTAGGTATTAGAAACACAGACTGTAGCAAATATAAAAGCGTAGAAAAAACGTGTTATACTGTTAGAAACACGGTTAGAAGATTAGTGAATTGTTCAATTATTTTTCAATATTAAGGTGTTGAATCAAAAAGGAATTGAAAATATCTAATTATGGGCCCACATACACGATCAAACTTATTGCAAGCTGGCAAACTTACTTGTCGACAAGCAAGTTTCTAATAATGGGCCCACAGGCCCACATGCACGATCAAACTTATTGGATGGTGGCAAACTTACTAGTCGACAAGTAAGTTTTCATCGTTTATGTGAGCCTTAATGCCTAATATTATAATTAATTTGTGCCTAAAAAAGGTCTTATAACCTCTATTCTTCGCAAAAGTTAATTAGTTTCACTGTTGGTGCTTATTTAATTTCTTCTTTTTTAGAAGAATTTAAAATGCATAATTGGGATGTTTGTGAAAAGGGACTTGTCGGATTTTTTACCTAACGCAGACATTTTATTATGGGACCATCTTTTGGTTACTTTTTTACAAACAATCCAAACTGTCTAAAAATGAGATGGTTACTTTTAAAGATAGGTTGGCAATTATTTGGCTCGTGCTCGTAACTTCCTCGCGTCCTATTCGACAATCAATCCAAATTTGATTAAAATCGGACGAGTGGTTTTTAAGAAAAATGTTCCTTTTTTACGATTTTGGTAGTATTTATACTACAGAAAGATTAAATTTTTTAATTTAAATCAAATTATAATTATTATTAACTACGGGAAACAGACAGAGAAAAACAAGCTCCTGCGCCGGGGTTTGAACCCGGGCCTCTCATGGAAAAATGTTCCATGATGTCTGAAACTGATTTCTGTCTTGAAATTGGAAACATAAAAAAGTTTCGTTCTTCGGAACGATTGCATAGCATCCTTTATCTTTGGTAAGCTCGGAAGCAATGTAGTGTTAAAATAAAACAATTTTCTACGTTTGTGGAAGAGAAACAAAAAGTTTAAATTAATATGGGACTAACAACGGTTAATGACAAATTTGATGGACACACCGAAAAATAGAAACGAGACCAAAAAAGTTCCCCGATGTCTGAAACAAATTTCTGACAAGGTATTTCTAAATTCGAAAACATAAATAAGTCATTTTCCAAACGATCCAAATGCTTCCGTTACTTTCGGTAAGCTCAGGAGCAAAAATATAGCCAGATCTAATGAATAAATAGTTATTGACCCAAATATTATACGAGTAATCCATTCTAATAACCCACTACTGGGGATTTAGTTTTTTTAGTAGAGAAGTTAAAAGCACTCTCCAATTGCAATCAGCAGGATTACTTCATGTATTGATGACAGCAATTAGATAGGTCTCTTAAATCTGAAATTTGTCCCGCATGACTTATGCAAGTAAGGTATTAGTTTTTTAAGTTTCTATAAAATCTTATATTCCTCCATAGTTCCCAGAGTTAGTTCAAACCATCATGTTCCACTAGATGTCGTGAAAAAGTGGGTTTTAAAATATGCCGGTCTGTCTTCTGTGCAGACGTGTGAAGCCTAAACTAATGGGTAGATTTACATGAAATTTGGCATAAACGTTCTGAAAAATCATACTCCGAGGCGAAATTAATATTAGTTATAATAAATCTATACTAATCTACAGTGTCTGGTGTGGGTTGAAGAGGTTAGAGGAGATTCAAATTTCACTCACAAACATTCATGTTGGGAGTACCATGTGTTCTTTACCATGTTGGGAGTACCATGTGCTCTTTACCATGTTGGGAGTACCATGTGCTCTTTACCCTGTAGGGAGTACCATGTATTCTATACCATGTTTGGAGTAAAGTGTTCTTTACCATGTTGGATATCTATACAGAAACATATGCTTATTTGGTCCTTTAAACTTGTCCTTTAACTTAAAGACTTCTCTACAGTATCCAGTTAACTTAAAGAAGGTTGGAGTGATAAATAAACATGTCCAACCTCTTGGGCATTTGAACTCACCAGATATTGCAATACTTAGACTTAAATTTCAGGCGTTTGCAAGTCCTATAACCATTGACTACGCCCAATATTCTGCTAAATTAATTACACTAATGTATGGTCACTATTGTGTTTAACAATAAAAAGGTCTTGTTTGCACCTTAATTTTCTTTTAAATTGTGGGTAAATTCCACATTATCTTGGTAGAGCTCAATGTAAATTTTATCTATATGTTATGACTAGAGAGGTTAGAGAGGTAGAAAATAACATAACAATATTGTCACCACAATTTTTTGTTAATAAATTAACATACGCGTTTCGACAGTACTCTATTTTATAAGTATAAAATCTACTCTTATGTTAACACTGAAGAGGATTTATAAAATTACGAAACACGTGTTAATAACGAAACACGTGTAATTAATATGAAATTGTGGTTGCACTATTGTTGCATTACTTTCTATTAACCTCTTTTGTCAAAATTATGAAAGGGTACCACAAAATATCAATCAAAACAACCAATAATTTATCCATCAAGTGCCCATTTCTGCATTACATTCAGATTTGATCAACTAGATCCTTTAAAACCAATTTACACATAATAGTAACGAATAATATGTAAACAAAAGAATAAAATGATAAATTGGACGAATGTACACCCAAAATTCTAATTTAATTCATTCAAATTACTTTGATCAAGTTAAAATTATATTAAAAACCATTGATAAGCCCTTTTATAAAATGAAATGAAAAATGAGACATTACTTCAATTACTACTGACTCGGGTGCAAGTAATAACATTACAATAAATGCAATTAACTCTCTTAAGTAAAAAGCGTAGAAACTCAATCTGAAAAGCTTACTTTTCATTTTATAGAAGGCAATTCTCTGAAAGGAAATTATTCTTGGAAGAAAGACGCTCGTCTCCTTTGTCTTCTTAAAAAGGTCACTAAGATGGTGATAATTGAAATTCGCAAAGAGTTTCATGCCTTAAACAAGACATGAAATTGCCTAACTAAATCGCTTGAATGCAACATAAATTTAAATAAATAAAAAATATATGTTTAGTCTTTTATTTCAGAGTATATAAAATATCTTTTTTTAAGCATTTTAGACTATTTACATTAATTTGGTATTGACTTTTAAAAGAAAGTGTATTTAAATCGAAATAAAACATAAGTTTTACTATGAATGTTACTATTTAGTTACTATTCAGTTACTCTGTACTTAGTAGTAACTATGTAGTGTTTTCATACGTTGGTGGAGCAATGTAGGGGAAACGATACTTTTGTCCTAAAAATATAATATCTAGTACAGCCAAAACACGTATAATCCAAATTACAATTATCAATAACTACGAGAGACATACAGAGAAAAATACACCCCCGCACCTGGAATCGAACCACGGGACCTCTGTTTACCGTACAGGTGCTCTTACCATCTGAGCTATACGGGAGAATGATTCGAGAATTAATTCTCGGTCTAGTTCTGTTGCCGTGAATATTTGGCTCTCTAGATTTGTAGGATAAGATTTAAAGCTTGGATTCGGGAATATGTATCAGTTACGACAGAGAAGAATCATTCTCCCGTATAGCTCAGATGGTAAGAGCACCTGTACGGTAAACAGAGTCCCGTGGTTCGATTCCCGGTGCGGGGGTGTATTTTTCTCTGTATGTCTCCCGTAGTTATTGATAATTGTAATTTGGATTATTTAAAATTTAATCTTTCCTAAGTAATAAAACTACCAAAAATTTAAAAATTGAATTTCTAATGGATGTACTAGGTACAGGTACTAATTGAGTACTTTACAATTATAAGAATTAATTCTCGGTCTAGTTCTGTTGCCGTGAATATTTGGCTCTGTAGATTTCTAGGATAAGATTTAAAGCTTGGATTCGGGAATATATGTATCAGTTACGACAGAGAAGAATCATTCTCCCGTATAGCTCAGATGGTAAGAGCACCTGTACGGTAAACAGAGGTCCCGTGGTTCGATTCCCGGTGCGGGGGTGTATTTTTCTCTGTATGTCTCTCGTAGTTATTGATAATTGTAATTTGGATTATTTAAAATTTAATCTTTCCTTAGTAATAAAACTACAAAAAAAAAAAAAATGTATATTAAATAATTATAATATGTACGTACGATTATGTTTTAACATAAATACAGATGCTTGTTTTCATTCGTTCATATTATATAAAAGTTTTACAAACATTATAGATGATTTGATTTGTCAAACAAATAGAACATCTGATGATCATAGATTTGATAAACAAGTGGAACATCTGATGATCACACATTTAATAAACAATGGAAAATCTGATGATCACAGATTTGATAAACAAATGGAAGTAACATCTGATGATGACAGATTTAACAAACAAATCGAACCCAGCTTTTATTAAACATGTATATGCAATGATTTGACAAGGGATGACGACAAGGATCTGAAATGTTAATAAAATTGAATATAATGTTAATACATTATGATATAATATCATAATAGAAAAAAAAATGTATAGACAATCGTTGAAGAGATCAAAACGTAACTATGAAATAAACTAGACCTCATTTCAAATGTGGATAATTAAATACAGAATCTTTCTAATTATAAATTCAAAATTATTTGTAAGTTCAAATTGATTTTCAGACAAAATATAATTTCAGTTCAACCAGGATCGTCTCTTTTAGTCGCGGCTAAACTAATATAAAATAAATTTATCTTTTAATACTTGATATAATAAGAAGGTTCATAATCCTACAAGCTTTAAACGAGGCTATAATTTTATTAGCTTCTTTTTTTTTACTTGTTCCTTTTTATCACTTTATTACTTTGACTTGGTAACAGGGAAAACTAAATACCTGTTTTTAATAAAGCTGACGATAGCGTTACTTAATAATGTTACAGGGTTAGTATTTTTCAAATCATATTTTGTTACCTTCTTTCTCTATCTTGTTTCGTTAAGTATATTTTACACAGGAATAAATCTAAATATTAAATGTGTGACATAATAGATCATTATAAGTATAAATAGTTTTAAATTATATGTCAAAAAAGTATTAACTAATACTAATAGTGTTCTAGAAGTAGTAGTAGTAGTCTAGTACCTCCTACTAGAACGGGTAGGACGAACCACTTGTTCGAACCCTGCAATTAGGCCATCACTTAGGCCCTTTTTACGTCCGTGGTGGAGAGTTCCAGCAACTTCACACATCATACATTTGTACATTGTACCACCGTAGCGAGTATGGTGTGGTCATTAGTAAGCTATATAAGCGTGCGTCAAAGCGAGGGGGAAGAGTCCCCATAAAGGGTGCCCTGCTCCGTCCTCGAACTATAGATACTAATTACATCATCATGACACGGATCGGATCCTCATCAAAGAGTGGGGGAAGAGTCCCAATAAAGGGTGTCCCTCATCCTGCACCGTCCGCGATTCATTATTGCAATTCAGAGTATCATGGCACGGGATCGAACCCACGACCTCGAGTTGCCTCGACTTATTGATAGCTGAGCAAGCGCCCTAAGACGCTCGGCTACCCTGGCTCCCAACAGTGTTCTAAATTTATCTGGAGAGTGTTAGATCATCACTTAATATGACTCCGGTGGAATGATAACAGAACTGATATTAAATAATTAATCAAGTTTTAAGAGATTAGTTTTTAATTATTTTAAGCAGATGTGAGATACACGTATATATTTTGCCTTCAAAATATACGGGAATTCCCATGTCTAATTAACTAACCTAGTACCTAATTAACCCCTTCCATAGCAGTCGCGTAGTTGTATATTTTTTTAAAATTGAATTTCAACATGTACATGACATTTGATATGTACCTGCGGCATTTCAACAATGAAGCAACTACCCTCAGGCATACAAGATGCAAATTACCATTACGATGTTGTTTCATTCAACTTGTTAAATTCCCTGACACTTTTGACGTGTTTACCTTAATTCCCCCGAATTTTGGTGTAACGACGTTGTTTCACCGGATTAGCTAATATATGATTTAACTTGGAAAATGTTATTTGAAAAAAAGAAGAATGTTAACTTTTATTCCAAGAATAATTCTTTAATGCAGGTTTTTTTGGCACGTCAGCCATCGTCGTCAAATTAAGCAACATTTGGACGGTCATGTTTTACAAATTATCAAGTTTAGAATAGGGTATTGTTTTGATTACTTGCATAATGAAAATGCTGATTTAACGTAAAGAAAATATGAAACTTAGAAAAAAGTAACAAGCTTATTCCATCAATGCATTTATACAAACTGTTAACGAAATTAATTAAAACAAAAAGAAGGAAACATTACTGAGTGAAAGCAGCAGATTGCAGTTAATTTTTTTTTTAATTTAACCACATCTAAAGCATCTAGAAGATTCAAGGAGGCAACAATTTACAATTGAAGAAAATATTTTTCAAAGTAGTAAAGTTGTGGTTTCGATCATAAATACTATAGACAAAACCAAGTTTGATGACAAAACCCAGGTTTGGAGACGAAACCAAGTTTGAAGACAAAACCCAGGTTTGGAGACGAAACCAAGTTTGAAGACAAAACCCAGGTTTGGAGACGAAACCAAGTTTGAAGACAAAACCAAGTTTGAAGACTTGTCCAGAAATAATGATCAAACTGTAATTAAAAGGTTGTCTGGACCACATAAGTTCTTATAAGTAAAAGTTTTCGACTTATCAGGTCTTAAAATAAGAAAAAACAGCTCCTTTGCTTCAGAGTTTTTTTATATCTGAGATAACAGTAATTAAGTGTTTATGCAGTTTATAACAAAAATCTAATGAAATCAACATTTTATCGATTAAGGTCGATATTACTCATACCCGCACGCCTGGACAAACCAATTATCACTATCATTATCAGATTAACTTTATTCATACATACACATTTTCATGTTCATTCGTGCATAATAAAGTGTTCTTATCCATCTATTGAACAGGGTTCGTTTGGGAATAGCTAATACAGATAAAAATGAGCAAATTTTTATTTTAAAAAGTAATTAGATGGCGAAAGTTCTTGTCCAGATATTATTTCAGGCGGGTAGGTTCATAAACTTCTCAAACTTAGAGCGAGCCTTATACATAAGAGGGGGAGGAGCATCGGGTGGCACTCGATAGGGTTTGGGCTCAACTGGATGGGTTTACTTGCCATACCTCAACACAATCTATGGCCTATTTTAGAGAACTTTTCTAGGGTATTTTGGGGATAAAAAGTTGTCCCTTCTGGTACCTGATCATTCACCTCTTATAATGAGGATACCTGCAAGATAGTGTTTACATTGAAAAATCAAAGACTCTTAAAGCTCTATCGGAAGCTACTTCTTGCACTATCCTTAAAAGTTGCCATTTTTCTATCCGCCTCCAACAATATCTAAACAAGAACTGTCGCCTCATGGATGACGCCATTTATAACATAAGCCTTTGCTCAAACCTATCAGTTAGTGTTTTTTAAAGTTGCAATACTTCTCTGCTATAGTGCGTTCTTCTTCAATTATACATTTTTATCTGTTCAAAGATATATCAATCATTATTTCAACCCAAGATAAACGATTTTAATTGCTGTCCCTCCATTATACAGTATACTTATTCAAGCATCAGTTTTACCATCTGTTATGGCCCGCCATTGAATGGTACTATCCAAGAGGGAGCAGCAGAAGAAGAGGTAGACCATCAGTGAGATGGAGGGATGACCTGTCCAAGTTCTGTGGTGTGTTGTGGCACAGGACAGCTTACAATAGGGGAGCTTGGTCTAACCTGGGAGAGGCCCAACGATGGGCTAATACTCCAAAAATAAAAGTAATTAGTTATTTTGGTTTTTAGCAGAGAAGTTATGTATTTATTTTAATTCAAGTTTCAGAATTGTATATTATAATTATGTATATCTAATTGTATATTATCTTATGTATATAATTATGTATATATTATATTATCTTATGTATATCTGTATAAGGGAGCAATAAAGGCTATTATTATGGTCCGCCATTATTCCTTTTCTCATACTTAATATACAGTCCATCCATTCCATAGTATAATATCCATCCATTCCTAATATACAGTCCATTCATTCCATAATATAATGTCCATCCATTCCTATTATACAGTCCATTCATATTAGTCATCCATTGCATATACATATGTTTTGGTTATGTGTCTGTGGTTGAGATTTATACAAATTCTAGGCACCAAATATAAATTAAAAATCTAGATTACCTATCAAAAGAACTAATTCTCTTCCCCCTCTTCTATATATTAATTAGTTTATATTTTTTAAAAAAGGTTTATATACAAGTTGAAAATATTTAGTTTTATAAAATATTTTTGTTCATCCCATGATAAAGTCAATCCAAACAATTTCAACACTGGTTTTAATTTAATAATGCCATAAATTAAAACAGTTACCTCGTTCGAATTCGGAAATAATTGTTGCATATAGACATATATACACTTTCCAATACTCCCAGCGAGAAGCAGATACAAGACTATCCAATCTAGAAAATGTATTTTAAATGCAAATACAAGTAATGAAAAAAAATATAAACCAAAACTAATTTTAAGCAAATTAAAAGGGATCGTATATTAAAGTATCACAATTTAAAATAAAAAAAATTATAATTTTAATAAAAATATGCAATAAAATAACCAGGCTTTTAATTAGTTAAATATTCGAGTAATGAATAAAAAAAAAGTTTAATTTCCACCTCACACATAAACAATAGGCGAGGATATAAAATAAGAGATAAAATTTATTATCAATTAGGATTTTAAATAGCATCCGCTAACTCTTCATATTTTATGATTTTTTTATTTTATTTTATTTTTTTAATTTTTTTTTTTTTTTTCAGTACTATTACATAAATAATTATTAATATAGATCACTGAAATATCCAACGACGATTTTCCGGGCTACATTTAAAAAGGTTTGAATTTTTTATGTAACTTTATGCAAACTTGTGGAATGAAAACAACTGAAGCAAATAACATGATTATGACGGCAAAGTTTATCTTTCGTACTAAAAGATCTCCTTGATTTTTCGTTTCCTAAAACGAGATCTGTTCTTTTATAGAAATCATTTTTTCTTCTTGTGTTGGTCTTTTCACTTGCTCGCCTACGAGAATTCTACAAATGATATTTCGCATTCATTTTTTCATAGCAACGCAAAATTTTCGGCTAGGGTTCCATGTCCCCATGTCCACCATAATTGGCGGGACATAGCCTCTCCGCAGGTTTGTTTTTTCAAATGCCTATTGCCAAGCTATGTCCCGCAGACGAACTTAGCCGGCCATATATTCTTAAACGGCACCAAAAAATTAACTTAAACACAGAATTCTAGCTCGATGTTAGTCAGGCACTTTTTTGCACGCTATCTCCTGGACTGTAGGAGCAGGGCAGAGTAAATAAATTGTCCCATGCAACTCGTACTATAATGCACAGATGACAGACATTAAAAAAAAGCACTCTTTTGGATTGGGGACCTTAAAACGTAAAAAATCAAAATTAATTTTCGCGCTATAAAAATACTTTCTTTACATTCATTTCTTATTTTATGAGAAGTAAAAACAGGGAGAATTTGGTCCAGATTGATCTTCTGTATTCTGAAGTATGTTCTAAATGTCAAGGTTCTAGTGCGATTGTTTCAGGAGATAATCGTCTAGTCGAATTCTGCATATAAATAGCCGGCATCTTGAATTAAGATCGTAAAACGACAATTTTGCAAACCAGGGAAAAGGTGCTTACCCCATAACTCTAATCGTCCCAGAAAAGTCAGGACAAGAATTTATAAAAATTATTATTTTGTCTGAAATAATAAATGGGACCTATTTGGTAGGAATTATTTCCCATTTCAATTTTGTAAAACAAAATATTTTTCGCTAGGACCGATAGTTTTGGATATGTCCAATGTGCATTTGCGAAAATGCGTGAAGATTAGCATTTAAACAGGCCACCTACCCTAGGGGACTTCAGCATGGTTTACAATTTACATCAAAGAACATGCTCTATAACTTTTAAAGAACATTCTCTATAACTTTTAAAGAACATGCTCTATAACTTTCAAAGAACATGCTCTATAACTTTGTTGGTGTCTCATTTGACAGGGCTGTTAAGTTTATAACTGAATAAAATAATAAAGTTTTTTTCCTATGCATTTGTATTTCTTATAATACGAAAAATAATAGTGATTTTACAAACGGATTGAAATACACGACCTAGCGTACATTTTATGCTTTAATTTCTCGATAATTTCCATTTTCAAACAAGAAGTATTTGTTTAAATTGTATACAGGGTTTGCTTTTCATGATAATACAATGTCGACATGTTTAGACGTTCTTCGAATAAATGCTGTATGCTTATTTAGGATTGATAACTACCTAAATTAAAGCAATTAAAATACGTTTTCAAGCCAGCTTAAACAATAACGGTTCTCAGTTATATTTTGCTTTCTTCGCTTACATTTGGAGAGGGAACTGTTAGAAAAGCTATATATAAATTATTTTGATCAAGTAAAGTTGTTATTTTGATCAAGTAGTTGCAAAAAAAATTAACTTTTATACCAAATTTAAAATCTCTAGCCACATAGGTCGTGAGATATGTTACTCCAAGATGCGACGGACAGACGAAACTACCAAAAGCAAAGGGTTTAGGTTTCTAGGATGACCTCGAAACCCTAAAAAGAAAGAATTTGGGTTTTGCAAAGATGATTTGAGCTGGCATATGGATTAATTATTTTGATTGGTAAATGTTACGGGCTCTATAGTTGCCAATTGAGTTTGTTATAATTTAATTTTACATTAATTGTGACGTTTCCTCGTTGCACATGCCTTGCACATTAGATTATAATTTTCCCATTGTATTTATTTCAACATCTTCTCAAGAGAAGGTGATTCCAGTTGAATTAATAGCCTGGTTATATTGTTGTCCTTTAATATCTGTCTAAAGCTAGTCTCAAGGCTTGGTGAATGAAGGCAGGCTCTCATATATTTGTAGGATTTAATCCTAGAGAAAAGATTTCGTTTTGAATTCTAGAACAGATTAAACTATTTTTCAGGATTCAAAATCAAATTAAGTTGAAATCCTTAAATTTTGGTTTGACTTAAAATCTCCTTCAGGGTTCTAAATCAAAGGAAATACGAAATTAATTAATTAACAACACTTAAGAAAAAATTCGAGGAAAGACAACATAGTCAGAACTGAAAATTAAACAAAATTGAACTTTACGTATAAAGAATATTATCACATGTCCCACAATTAAATATGCATCGAAAGTGACATCTTTTGTGATAATTTGTGATAATAGAATTATTTCACTGCCTTCGTGATATCAAAAAGTTATAAACTTGATAGTATACAAAAACAGTCAGCGACGGATCTAGGGGGGGGGGGGGGCAGCCTGCCCCGGGTAGCTAGCCAGTTGTGTTGTGGTTTTTTTTTTTTGTTTTTTTTTGCAAAAAATAAAATGCAAGTGCTAAAATTTACGCTAAAACCCGCCCTCAGAAAGAAAGCCAGACAAAATATTAAAAGTGTTCTCTATTTCAATTCCATTTTCAATTTTTGAACGATTTGACAAAGGGCGCCATTAGAAAAACAGAGATTATAGGGGGGGTGCCCAGTATCAAATAAGATTAGTTACACATCTCAATTAATCCAGTAATTACTGAAATATTTATAATATATTCGCTTTTATTTGCAAAGTGTGTAGCTGTTATTGTTATAGTCTTACGTAGAGCACCTTTGGTGCGAGAGGAATCAGCAAGGACGCCAAGAAATAAAAAATGTTTGGAAAATAATGCAACTGAATGGGTTAATTAAACACCTATTAAAGTTTAATAAATGAAATTGACGATGAGCGCCCTTAGAGCAACAGGAAATAGCAAGGGCGCAGCCGAGAAACAAAAATGTTTGGAAACCAATATTTCCATAATAAATCAAATTAATATTTTATTTATGTATTCGCTGTAGCTGTTATGTTTTGCAAAGGGCGCCTTTGGCGTTGGCGTAATAAAAATCTGCAGGGGCGCCAAGAATTAAAATTTTGGGACACACAGTAAATTAATACATTAAAATTGAAAACCGTATTGATTCAAAACCTTGTATACGTAATTTCACATTTTTGCACATGCTTTGAACTTAAACTTATATGATTTTTCAATTTTAATTTTTTGGTGTGACTCCAAAATGGAAAATTATTTATTTAAAAATTATAAAAAAAGAACTGATTATTATAAAAAAAAAGAAATATCAGGAATATCTTACACAGTGGAAGAAGTTAAATTAAAAAAATCCAGAACATTAAAAATCCTTAAGCTACAAAAAAGTTTTTGTTCTTGGAAAACATTAGAGGTTTCTCTAAATAAAGGAGGAATTGGCAAAGAACTTTAGGAACAAATGTCGCAGAAAGAGAATCACTTAAGGAGAATCGCTGGAAGTCAGTTTTATACGCCGTTCTTGATGTAATTATGTATTTGGCCTATCAAGGCAGTTCTTTTCAAGGATCAGATGAAAGACTTGACTTTAGTGATGCTAGTAATGGAAAGTTCTTAAACAGTGTGACTTACTCATCTTCTTAGCGTGACTCCAACGAGTTTTGTTATTATAATAAAAGTAAGAGGAAAAATTCTGAGTAACATAAGAGAAGCAAAGTATTTCTCTGTCATGTTTGTCATTGCAATGTGCGGGCCAGAGATTTGCGAGGATTTCATTTATTTTTTTTCACAGTTGGTGAGAAGACGGGTAGCACTTTCTGAAGTAATAACAAAAAAAGTCATAGGTGATGGCTTGGATTTTAAGAACTGTAGAGGGCAGTTATATGACAATGGTGCTAACATGCCTGGAAAGTACAAAGGTGTTCAAACCCGCTTGCAGGAAAATAACGCTCTTGCTTACTTCGTACCCTGTGCTGCGCATTCACTAAAATTAATTGGGGTCAATGCTGCGAGCGTCACTTATGAAGCAGAAACTAACTTTGGAGAGTTAAATTGTATTTATTCATTCTTAGCAGCATCAACTAATAGATGGGGGAAGTTTTGCTCAAAAACATACCTATCTCTCTCAAGCTACAGAACGGAACTAGGTGGTCAAGAAAGCGGGAAGCTGTAATAGTTATTTAAAATAGTATAGTTAACAAGCATCTTGGAGGAATTATTACTGCTTTAAATGATATGGTAGCATGTTTGACTTCAAGTTCTGAAACAAAACCAGAAGCTAGGAGTCTTTTAAAAAGTATTAGCACTTTTGAATTTGTGATATTTTCTTGCTTCTGGTTTAAGGAGCTAACTAGGATTGACATTTTCAACAAACTCCTCCAGAAAAAAAGATATCACAATTGCTCAATCACTTCTCCACATTAATCTCCTTGTACAGGAGGAAACTATTGAAAATAATGCAAGAGAGTCAGTCACTAAAGCTAAGACCATAGCTGAAGGCCATAACATAGATCAATTTAAAGGTGGGCGTAAACGAAAAAAGAAAAGGATGACCGATAAAAAATGTTAAGATTTGAAGTATTGAATGGACACCAGAGACGTGGTTTCAAATAATGCTTCTTCAAATAATAGACCACATCCTAAGTTCTTTCTATGGATTAGGAGGGTATGTAGGAGTGAGAGAAGAGTATGACGTTAGGAAGACAATAATAGAATAATTCAAATTTCAATTTCTTCAAAGATGTTGCCTTTTTCAATAAGGGAAATTGTTTTGAGGGAGGGGTAGCTTTATGAATAATATTACTGGTTATGGTTATTATAACATTTACGATTGTGGAGTGTTTATTGCAATATCACCGAAATCGGTGTACTTTAATATTTTATTTTAAATAAATTTAATTTTTTTCACGTCCGTTTTTCATGTCGTAAATAAAACCTAAGCTAAAAAATGTAGATCGGGAGGGGGCGCGCCGAAAAAATTCTTGCCCCGGGCGCCGGAAAGCCTAGATCCGTCACTGAAAACAGAAGCACCTTTTATCAAAAATACCAGACAAAGGTCGTTAAAAACTAAAACGTAAACTATATACAGTTCGGTAAACTGACCGATTAACAGGGCAGCTGGATATAAAAATAAGTTTACCCAATTTTCGGTTTCCAGGCGCTAAAAACTAGGAACAAAACGAACCCGTCTCTTTTCAACCGATAAGCTCGCTGCGTTAATAAATTTAATAGTGATCAAACAAAGAAGTGTGAAGTTTTGCATAGGTGAGGTCGAGGTGAGATGTAGAGATAGGGACGCGCTAAAGTCGAGCCAAATTAATTATATGCATGTTGTAGGTTTGAGTAAGGGGCAAATCTAGTTCTACAACATTGAGAGGGAGGGGGGTCAAAGGATCTCTGTGATATGAAACTAGGGGGAGTCCAAAAACCTCTAGCCTAACTCACCCCAGGGGCCGGCAATGAATTATTAATAACATATATTCATCTCTTGCAGTGCTACGAACAACCGAAAACATGCTGGTTTTCTACACAACTCTTTCTTTACTCTTTGTAAAATCCAGGCAAGTCGTTTTAATGTTATCCTTCACAGCTTATAACATCATCTCATGTTGTCACAATGTTTACCCCTTCTAGTTAAAAATTAATGTAAGAAGCTGGTATGCATGTAGATTTAATAATGTTAGAAGATTGTGTGATATTTATTATAGAGAGCTCAGCAGCTATATGCTTGCATCATATAGTGGATTTCAGTTTTATCACGACATAAATAAAACTTAAGTAGACTTTATTAGGTTATTGTCATGCTGCATTGCCCATAAATGAATGCAGATGGCTACGATCATCAGTCAACGTTAGACCACTTACTTTCTATAGGCTTTGATATACCAATGAAATTTAAACTATTTTTTGACAAAATCGGCACCGATCGAAATTTCTTAAAACTCCTAGCTGAAAATATAATTTTAGATTCTCTAGGTATTATAAATAACCATTTTTATTAATTAACTATACATTTTATTTTATTGTTTATAATTAGTGTTATCTAGTTTTTAAATATCTGTTTTTGTACTGTAATTCTATCATTAACTGTACGAATGTATTTTATTTTATTTTATTTATTTAACTATTGTCTTTTGATTGAGTAGTATGCTGTGTTTATAGCAATCCTTTAATGAAGGACAGCTCCATTTGTACTTTTTATCAATGAAGTGTTTCTCTCTAGGCAACGACAGAACACCCCTGTTTCTAAGGCCCTATTCGTGAATGAAAGATACAAACGAAGTATAATGAGTTAAGTAATGCCGGTCCACAAGGATTTCGGTAGGAGGTTCTCAAATCCAGCCACTAGGATGGTCAGCCGCCTTGAGCCTTTATTGAATCGAGTGGCTGATGTTACATTGTGCAATATGAGTTCATTCAGATAAATTAGAATTCTTCTCTTCGAACTACCCCTGTTCGGTATTCATTTACGTTAAATAAATAAATAAATATTTTAATTATAAAACATAAGGTTGAATTTACTATGAGGCTAGAGGCCCTTCCAGGAGTTGGCAAGTGGAAGCAAACTTGAGGATAGTGTGGGCATAGGGAGAAGAAGCCTCCAGCCACTGAATCTTAATACTATTTTGAGTATCATACACGAATTCCAGAATCCTATGAATAGGGACTTAATTAAGCATGTTTTAATTGCATTGAACACAAACTAATAAGTGATCAAGTCTTTTAGTTATTGCATTTAATGAGTTAATTAAACAAAATCTTGGTCCAAATAAAAATTGCCTATTATATCTAGATCTTCAGGAAAAAATAAGGAGATTCCTTTTTTCATTACAAAAAATAATTGCAAGATAAAAAGAACTTTTTATATACCTCAGAGTAAGGAAGGGGTAGAGGGAACAATACTATAGAATCGGGGTATCAAAAAGTGGTTCATTATGCGACACCCCTGTACTAAACCTCCCAAGCGGCAGTTTGGTGAAACAGTATCGATATCTCGATAAAAACTCAAAATTTATCTGATGTCAGCTGATAAGGATAAGTATAATGTAATATTTTCTTACGGCATTTAATATTGTAATATAGTTTTCTTTATAAATACATATGTACTTTAGTATTATTAACCGTATTAATTATCTTATTATTAAGGTAGTTACGTTGTTAATAACATGTAATAGTTCCTAGGTAACCAAAATCAATTTTATATAAAGGCCCGTTTACACTTTGATTAGTGCGAGTGTTTAGTGTTTAGTGCGAGTGTTTAGTAAATTTTGCAAGTGCTTAGTGCAAGTGTTTAGTGTTTAGTGTTTAGTGATTAGTGCTTAGTGATTAGTGCAAGTGATTAGGATGTCGTTTTATTTTGAGGAAAATTTTATATTTTATTGAACATTTATTTTTTTTATTAATTTTTTTTGTGGGAGGGGTAGTGTTTTGTTGATTTTTGACACATTGTGACAGTTTTTTGACCAATCAATTAAACATTTTTACTTTTAAATTGCATAATTATAAAATAAAAAAACCCTGACATCTAGGTTGGAGAGGGGAGGCCTACTCGCAGATCCACTAAACAGTGCAAGTCTACTAAACAGTTATAAGTTCACTCGCAAAATTACTAAACACTAATCACTAAACACATCGTCTCCAAACGGATTTAGTGATTTTACTAAACACTTGCACTAAACACTCGCACTCTCACTAATCAAAGTGTAAACGGGCCTTAAAACAAAATCTATTACTAAAGACTCGTCCAGACTTCCGAACCGAACAGAGGGAACGAGCCGAGCATTGGTCTCTGCGCATGCCCAGTCTAAAGTACGCCTGCGCATCTTAGACTGGGTATGCGCAGAGTTCGGTTCGGCAGTCTAGACGAGGCTTAAAGCAATTTGATATTATTGCATATTTGACATTTTCATAATCAAACAAAGCACAAGATGACATTAAAGGTTTTGTTGATAAGCGTCCGTGTGTACGTAAGGACAAGGAATAGACCAATAAGCCAAGGACTAGTGAGCGCGTGATCGTGCTGTTGTCACATTAGTTCGGATTGAGCTCGCTTGAAAGTGTTAGTATATGGGTGTCGGATAATGAACCACTTTTCAAATCGTATTGCTCCCTCTACCCCTTCCTTACTCTGAGTTATATACTACAACTTTAAATTTTCTGTCATAAATTTGAAACCTGTCAAAATGAAGAATGTAAATATGGGACATATCAAAACAAATAAAATAACGTGCGGATATTTTACAAACTAACTTTCCATACAGCACAATTTGCTGAAAACTCATTAAATTTTACTGAAAGATGGCTAAAAGTATTAAAATATTGCATTGTCATCGTGATCTGAGCTAGTTTTAAAAAAATAGAAACATTTTAAGAAGAAGCTAAAGTTAGTTAAAAATCGATTGCAAGATTTGAACTGGACAAACAAACAAGAAAACAAGCTAATAAAAACGTAGTAAAAAATTAAACCTATTCCTCAATAGGTAACAACAACAAATATTATTTATTTTGACCGTAAAAAAGCAGAAATAACAGCATCTATGTTTTCTGGCAGCTGAGTTGTGGCATTCTCTTGTCCTATTTTCTTTCTCTACTTCTACTTTTCTTTTACACTTACTTTTCCCCTTCTTTCATCACCACAACCAAGCATTTAAGTAAAATAATGCAAATATCAACATCAAATTAAAGTCAATTGCCCATCTTTACCAAAGAAAAATGAAAGACAAGTTTAAAAGATTAGTATCACCTTCTTTTCTCTCTCCTTTTCCTCAACACTTAAAAACTTTGAAATATGAAAATTGATAAGTTTCTATTTTATTCATTGTCTTATTGTACACGAGGATTTTCAACCTTCCACCCTGAGAATATATTGTTCAGGAACGAACACATGGTTTCATCAAAACTCTTTTCTACATTGTCTTCCTTTTTACACTTATTCAATGTATACCTATATACAAGTATTAAAAAAAAAAGAGAGAAAAAACTTCCATATTCTTTTTAGTGGAGATAGGATGCTGCAATATTGTGTGTATATATATATATAAGGTTCTATTCCTTACCCACCATAAGGACTAAAAACGAATAAGAAGAATAGGGAGAAAAAAAGAAAAAAATTACTTGATTTTATTCCTTGCAAGGACTTGCCAGGAATCCTTAGCCTGAGTTGCAGGGGATGCCCCCCTTCCCTTCTTTACATAAAGAAATCTGTTTTATACCCCCCTCCTACCAAGACTCCGCCTTGTTTCCTAAATTCAAGAGGAGAGGAGGGGGATGCCCCACTGAATTTTCTCCTCTTGTAGCGTCAACATAAACCCCATCTTTTCTCTACACTCTGACATCGATAAATTGCACACAATCCTATTATATAGGTATATATGTATATAAATAAAATCCTCACAGTGCAAGTGTGTGAAGTATAAAAAGAGACCGGAAATTCAAATTCCAGGATACTTACCCTTAAAAACGAATTTTTGTTATTTTATTTTTAATGTTTTATTTCTATACTAGTTAGATCTTTGCAACGGAGTGTTTTACCAGGGGATATGAATTTAATTTTGTTATATTATTTTTGTAACCGTTTGGGCTCGAATTTTGTATTTCCACTCTAATGATAATAGTCCAGTCAAATGGCAGTTTGGCGGGGAAAAAATGCAGAAGTGTTTTCTCTTTTTTTGGTGTGCAGAATGATCATAAATGCTTTTATTTCAGTTTTTCGCTTAGAACTGAATAAATAGAAACTTTTAGAAAAAAAGTGGGGGGTATTTTCGGTTAATCTCC
>KZ651143.1:306228-334050 GCA_001010745.2 Gerris buenoi | reverse complement strand
CCCCCCCCCCCCCCCCCCCCACGCCTTTCGGGCGCTTCAACAGAAAAGACCCAAAGTGGCTCTTGACGAAGAAAAAAATTGCCTATGATTTGTGTGAATTCAATTTTTTGTAAGATGAACTGTTTAGGCGCTAGAGAACTTTGAATTTTTGTGTATATATGACATAGGTGGCCATTTATGTAAGGAATTCGACATGAAGATATCTCCAGAACCAATTATACTACAATGTAAAACCTAAAAGTTAGCTTCATTTTTGTGGTATAATCCATTTTTATTAAAAGATTTTCGAATCGGCTCTTTGATTTGATGGTGGCCATATAAGTCCCTCTCACTATATATAATATATGTATATCACCATTTCTATAGAACACTATGAAACGTTTGTTTTGATATGATAGTTTCTAAAGAAATATTGATATCTGTCGAGATTTTTTTTTTTTTTTTATTTGAAAAAGGGGTTTGAGGCCACACTGTTCTTCTGAAATTAGGATTTAATTATTAGCAAAGGGCTATCTTTTAAGGATGTAAGCATAATAATAAAAGATTATTTCAAACCAGGGAAGGTGTAACGAAGAAAAATACCTCTGCATTTGCTGAAAGGTCAAATTTAAAAACTTAAAAAATTTATAACTTCTCCAGTTGACGGAATCAGTTACCCACTAATTAGGGATTTTAGCAAATAGATTTCATCCACGTTGAGGGGGTATAGAAATAAGGGGGGGCGGAAGGATTTAGGATACCCTATGGCATGATATTCTCGTTTTGCAAAAGAACTTTAATTTTACTCGTTCTTGATGATATTTTACAAACTCGTCAAATCAAAAACAAACTAAAATAAAAAATACATAAACAAAACACCCTCCGTAGCAAATCATTGGAATCCAGCAATATTATGATATTGACGAAGTATTTTGTCACGATAAATTATTTTTATATCAATGTATTAAATTATGTATAATATATATGCCACGAATATTATTAAACGTAAGAATGTAAGTGCTACTGCACAATTACTTGCTAATGTAATATAATTTGCTCTAATAAAAGTACCAAGTCCTATATAATTACTAGCTTTTATACCATTTCCTGCCTACAAATTATGTTTCTGGCAGCTAAATGGCCGAGACCGGCATGTTATATACAAGAAAGAATATGCAAATAAAATCTATTGTTTGTAAAACCTACCTGAATAAAGCTAGCAAACTAACTCCATGGCTCGACAATCAACAGCCTTTGAAAAGCCTAGGGCCTAGGTCTGCCAAAGAGGTTATACAACTATTTATTATAATAAACTGGATGACTCGGGGCTATTGTGTCGCTCCATCAGTTGCATAAACCTTATAATTGGCATCTGCAACCAGTTAGCCACCACTTCAAACAAGCAGCTGCCATTTATAAAGTGAATAAATACCGAGCGGAGGGGGGACCCGGTCCCAGAATTGAACCCAAAATCTGCGGTCTCTCATCCAAATGACGCACAATGCTGCTTTACTGTATTGACAAGCCAGAACACGCGATCCTCTAAATATAGAATTTTATATGTAGTATTTAGCTAAATAAAGCAATTTTGTGCAAAAGCTAGCTGAATAAAGCTATTTTGTGTAAAAGCTAACTGCATAAAGCTATTGCGTGTAAAATCATCTATCTGAATAAAGCTATAGTGGAGAGACAGTTTTTTTACTGCTTTACCTCAATATGGAACTATAGTAGTAATTATAGTTGATTATTAGCCTTCATAAATCAGAGTAAGCGATAATAAATCATTTGGTAGGTAATAACATTATTATTAAAATGATAATATCGTGATTTTAAGTCGAAGCAACAAGACAAAGCTGCTTCTTTTTGAATTTTACAATGACATGTCAAAATAATGAATGGCTATCTACATATTTATTTGTAGCAGTGGAGCCAAGAATACTTGGTATTGATCAATCATCAATACCCAAACACTAAGATTGATTTCACTCTGGGCGTCGTTTGTCACGGTCCCGCGGGATAGCGACGTTTTTTATTTGACGCTAAAGACCGAAATACAATAGCAGCTTTCAGACGCAATTACGCTGTCCGCGAGTTCATACCTATGTTTGGCTAAATTTAGTAAACCATTATTTATTTTTAACAATTGTTAAAGAAGTAGCGACTTCTAATTTTCAATGCCTTGGATTTCCGGTGAAAATCACGTCACGAAGGGTCTGATGTTTTCTCTATGAGTTATATTCACTTTGAAGTTAAGTTCGAGTATTCACCTTCAAACTTGACTAACTTCGAAATTCTATAAACTAAACACCAAGTAATATTTCTACTTAAAATTATGGCATTTTAAACTAAGTACTTGTCACGAGGAGAAAAAAAAATCACGGAATAAAAAATTAAATGTATCTAAATTATCGTTATTAACTTTCATTTTTATCAACAACAAAATGGCTCTTTTCCTTATTAGGGTTGGTTTCCAAGTACAAATTCAAACCTACTTAAATATTCAAAGCTACAGAATGGAAAATTCCCTCCTGTTTTCAGTTTGGCAAAACTAATGTCATCTGACACGGAGTACATGTCAGATTAAGAGTAATGTGAATCCTCCCCTCAGTTAACATCAGTGCAAATAATTCAACTCAACATATAATTTCAAATCAGCTTTTCATACGAGAGTGTTCTTTCTAAACAGTGCTGAGCATGCATAATGCAGTTGCCACGTACTCCGGTAATGTCAGTAACTTCAAAGCAATAAACCAAATATAAAGTCAATAGAAGCAACCGAAAGAACTGATGTTGAACCTCTTGTCTTGCTTTTAGGTATATTTTAAAGTCAGTTTAGTGTTTTTCCTAGAAGCCAATCTTAGAGAGAACGCAAAAACTAACTTATCCAAAAAAAAAGATATGAGGTAAACTTACTCACAATTGGTCACAGTTGTCGGTCTCATTAACTAGATGAACTTCTTTTTTTAAAAAAAAAATTTCTTGGATTAAGTACGCAGTATTATAATAATATACCTAATATATTGAAATAAGCGTCAGCACAGATCAATTTTACTTTTAACCAAAACCGTGATTATATTTTCTATATTTACAAAACGAAGTGACATTTTGACATGTAACAAAAATAAACAAAATAAGTCAAGGAACAGGCTTCCTTAATATTGTCGATAACATTTTTTCCCGTCATGAAATTTTGAAGCTTACGTTTACGTGAGCGATTGGGCGGAATACGTTACCCAACCAACTCAGCCTGAACATTGGTAAAATGAACGTGTGTACGAAATTTGAATAACTTGGTCACCTTTAACTCAAGTTATCGTCATCGGTAGATTTCGTGACAGTGAGACGGTGATTTTGGTCGTTTTTTTTCGGATTCACTCCCGGGCTCCAGTACATGCCATAAGGAACTTCGTTCCAAAGATTATTTTTAATTGTATTATCTAGGAAATGTTAAAAGAGTGAACTTTTTATGTTAATCGAAAAAAAATCTTGGAGAGGATGAAGATTAGCATAACCTTAAGATGATTTTTTCTTCTTTTTCCCCCGAAACACAAATTATATTATATTATTAAATTGAATAGAAAAATCGATTACAAGATACTATTTGACCTCCATGGTTCGTAAGCTATTGACTTACAATCCCAAGATCGGATATTGAAGGATTTTACCAGATTTAATCAAGCAATCTCCCAAGCCAAGACTGATGGCAAATCGATAATTTGGTAAGCCCGTAAGTAAGTCTTGTAGTATCAGGGTGGGCTTTAATCATTTTGCTCAAATGAGGGTTTTTATAAGTTTCGACGACAAAAAGAAAGTTGATTCTAAAACTTCGACTGATTAAATATTGATAGACTGCCTCTCATGGAACGAAAATTAAACGAAATGAAGCGGATTTGGTTAAAAAAGCAAACACAATGTATTCAGTTTCTACTTTAATAAAGCCTATATGCGTGTATGCACCTAGCGAATAAATAATTAAATGATTTGAGTTATGTGTATTAGTTTAGTCATATTCTTCAAATTTTATGTCAGTGTAAGTAATTAGTGTATACCATCGGTATGGTTCCTCGACTATGTGTTTCTCCAATATGTGATAGCAACTCATTATGGAAGAGGTTTAGTTCAATAACCAAGCAAAGGATTCACAGACTCGTCACGAAAGAGATGAAGTTCAATAACCAACCAAAGGTTTCACAGACTCATCATAAAAGGGGTGTAGTTCAATAACCAAGCAAAGTTTTCACTGACTCATCATGAAAGAGGTAGTTCAATAACAAAGCAAAGTTTACCACAAACAATTGTTTCGTGGTCTGTATAGTATTAAAATAATTCAATAATAATAATAAAGTAATATAATATGTAAACCTAACACCAAACACCGACATACCTGGTGAGTCTAGAGTCTAGTAAGGAAAGACAAGTTCACGCTAATCACATACATCAAGTAGATATCTGGACTACGATACCTATCCAGAAACCTAATGTCAGGAATATATCAGGATGTAAAATATATTGTGAAAAAGGTCTTTCACGCGTCCCATCATTTCATGAATTGTCACATTGGAACTGGATGAATAACACATTGGAAATGGATGAATATATCACGTGTGTGGTTCTTTGAACCTATTTGAATTTGGAGTGTGTCGCAATTATTTTTATTCGATATTATATGTGTACAAATGGTTAAAATTATAATGGGACTTTCGAAATAGATCCGTGGGCTACTTTCAACTTACCATCCTAATTTCTTTCAATAAAAAAGAGTTGCGTACTTGCAAATAAAAACCAGTTAGTGCGCATGTTAAAGGAAGCTATGAATGCAGATGGAAGCTATGCATGCTGAAGGAATATGAGACCATTATTGGCTTACTTACAACCTACCATCCAAATTTACATTTTTTAAAACATGGTGTTCACAAATATGTTGACTGGACTCCATTTGGGTAACTGGTCAATTGAAAGATAAGAGACCCAAATGTGTAAAACCGATGTCTGTGAAGGAATTTGTAAATTCGAAGATATAAATAATTTCGTTCTTCAGAATTATTGCAATACTTCCGTTACTTATCATAAGCTCGGGAACTATAAATAAATAAGAAAATAAAATTTGCAACTATTCCAATTACTTTCAAAAGGATGAGGGAAGTTTAGTCTAATTCTAATACTATTTCACAAACAACTGGAAGTATCCGTTCAAAAAATTGCATTTTAATAATTGCAAGGATTGTTAATGATTTATTTTGTAAAATGTAAATCATTTGGAAAATTCATGTTGAACTAAACAACATGGCTGTTGTAAAAGGTTTTGCTGGAGGGGAAAAATGACGGTCAGGATTTGACAAATGCACTTAAAAAGAAGAAAGAAATTAAATGAAAGAAACTCTCTGATTCATCTTGGCAGGATGTCTCTTCCATTTAACAATGTTTAACATTTAACAGACTGTGTTTACAAAGTAAAAGGTACAAAAGTCCAGTCATGCACCATGACTTAATGAGCGAATTTTCAAAGAAATCTGCCTATTTTTGGCTTATGATAATATAGAAAAATTTTGGTTTAGAATTTGGATGGGTGAAAAAAATGTTGGGGTACACACGGGTACGGGGTACAAACGTCAAAATAGTATTCACCCTTCAAAGTGCACATCGTTGGAAAGCTCTTTAAAAGTACAGTAATTGTGATTATGTACACTTTTATCATATTTTCATATAAAAGGGGGATAAAATGGGAAAAAAACTATTTTATGCTATTTTTGACCCTAAATTGTTAAATGTGACCCCTAAATGAACTCCAAAAATTCTGGCCAACGAACTCATCCTTCCTTTTGATATTATTGACATTTTAAAATTTGTTTGAAATTTGCAAGTGCATCCTAAAAGGAGAAATCGTATGGAGTGACACATACAATTTACAAAAAAAAAGTTTTAAATTTAAAGAATCGATTCAGAATAGTCTGAAACGGATTTCCGTGGAGAAAATTTTCAAAAATTCGCATTACAAAAATTTTAAAGCCACTGCAATAGCTTAATTTTCTTCGAAAATTCGATAAAATGAAGTCATAAAAAGCAGATTCGCATAAAGAATGGAACTCTATTTGACAGTGTTGGTTAGAATTTCATTGAAACCTACGAAGTGGTTCTATTAATTCTAATTAAAATTTGACGATTTGTGATTAAGGCCAAAAACAGTGTACAGTACAGAGAGTGCAGTTCGATTCCCTGGCATATCCATTCCCTGGCAGTGCCATTCCCTGGCTGAGGATCCTATAACTATTTATACATCCGAAGATTGGAATTGGACTCTGTAATTAGTTCTATTTTCAGAAAATTCTATTATCATCATAATGTCAATACTGATTTAAAAAAAAAAAAAAATCCCACTCTTCTGCCATACTTAAAACCAATAAATGATTTAAATTTAAAACTTTATTTTTTTAAAAATAAAATTACCTACTCTCTGACTAGATTTTTATATTTGTTTCACTTATTTTTAGAGTGATACGAGAAAATAAGTCAGAGTTAACAGTCGAATAAGTACGTAGGACCCACTAATATTAAATACCACCCTTTAAGTAAATATGATTAACGACACCCTAGTTTTTTACATTTATTTAAACAAGGAAATATCAAATACTTTCAAACTTTTACTTAACTGTCGTAAAATTAACTTATGTGATTTAACAGAAATGGTAAAGATAAAAACTAATAAATAATTAACATAGGATAGTAATAATGATGTTAATGTACATCGTTATTTTAGAAAGGATAATATGTGTAACTCTAAATGTGTGTATTATTTGTTTGGTCCGTATGCAAAATTAAGGACCCTTATTATTTCCTGCGTTGGTAGTAAACGTACCTGATCTCAGAAAGAATCTCCGAAAAAATTGAAACTTAACATTTTTATGTGTAAAAACAGTAAATTCATTTGTCAATCAACAAAATTTATAGGTAGAACAAAAAACTTAAAATCCGCCATTTTGAAACGACTGGGCGATTACGCTGGTTAACGAAATCATCTGATTTGTTAAAGTGCCTATGGACCGTTATGATACTGAAATCATATACTTGGCAACATTATTTTAATATGAAGTGTTATTAATAATAAGTTATAACGTTAGTATTGTCAATGTTTTTTTAAAAAAAAAAAAAAAAGTTCAAGGGCATTGTGTTTTAGGGCCAAGGCTGAAAGAATGGGAGCGAAGCGAGCGAGTTGAATTGGTAGCGGTAAGCTTGGTGGCAGGGTGTGCCTTAGGAGCCTCTGGGTCGCCCCTAGCAACCGCTACATCGATTGCGAGGCTCAGGGAGTGTATTCTGGGCGGGTCACATTCGGTCACTGGCCCTCTACTAACTAAGCCAGACAGTGAGACGAACTAGCCGATCTAATAGATCAGTCAATCATTTTATGACTTATGATATAGCTAATTATTATTATCTGTTTTAGAATCACTTAAAATTAGTAATCAATCAAGAAACAGTTAATAACATATTAAAATATAAATTTGTTTATTGTAGAACACTAGAAAAAGTATTCTAATATCATACCTTAGTTTCAATATTTTACCACTTTCCACCACTACACTGGTAAATAAAAAAAAATTGTTAATCTGGATGGTCCCAAATAAATTGAATTAGACGGACTAACCATAGGTCATAAAGTTGTTTTAGGCAATAAATCTGACATGTTCAGGAAACTGAACGTCATTCAGAATATGTGGAGGATAAATATTCCAAATATCTGCGAGTACATAAAGTGCAAATGGATAATCAAAAACCATTGTCCCGGCTGTGTGATTACAGTCCTGTTTAAAAAGAATACGAAACAAAATGTTGGAGAAAACAGGAGATAAAATTACAAGATTAAAAGGACTTTATATATGTAATAAGTTTTTAAATTTTCTGCCATAAATCATAAATTTGAAACCTGTCAAAATGAAGATTGTAAATATGGGATATGTCAAAACAAATAAAATAACTTGCGGATATTTTCCGAACTAACTTTCCATACAGCACAATTTGCTGAAAACGGATTACATTCTGCTGAAAGATGGCTAAAAGTATTAAAATAATGCATTGTCATCGTGTTCTGAGCTATTCTAAAATTTTCAAATGTCGAGCTACTTGGGAAATAAGTAAAAAATCTATTGCAAGATTTTTAAAGGACAAACAAACAAACAAGAAAGCAAGCTAATAAAAACGTAGTCAAATCCAATGCTCTAAAATTATATATTACTCTTGATAGGGTATAGCAAAGAGAGGCCGGATAAGGAACCAAATCTTTTGAGATAAATCTACAGATATCTATTAAGATATATGAACGAACTAATCAATTAAAGAGTTCAGACATGTTTTAAAGGATAGATAGAGACAGGATAACTAAACGATCTACGAAGTCAAGTCCAAAAGAAGAAAGCCCAGAGGTAGAAGAACTATATAAGAAGACAACGTAAAAACTTCTCCCCAACAGTATTGTGTCCTGGACCCAATCAAGAAGGTAGGCTTTAGACCACCCTGTTCGGAAAACCCTTTGTCAATCCTTTACACTTACCAACAGAAGTAGAAGGGTAGGGTAAGCCAATGTAAGTAAAATGTCAAGAACGAAGGACAAACTAACAAATGTTCTCCGAGTATGTTCAATTAAGTTGGTTTTGTCGACCAAATATTTTATATTGATGTGACAATAAACTGATTACATTAGCTAAATAAGTTACTGTAAAAAGATTCCGAAAAATCTCAGTCAAAACACCCTACTTAAAATAATGTGGTGTGAATGCAAAAAGTATAAATTGATTGAAAAGGAACTAATAATGTAGATACTGATGTAAAGTAAAGTATTTTAGCTTTAAACTTTAATTAAAAACTTCATTTTTAGTTTTATATATAATTTTTTTCTTCCAAGATTACCGAAGGTAACGGAAACTATGTTATCATTTCGAAGAACGAAAATTTGATTGGCGTCCGAGTTCAAAGATTTCAAGACAGAAATCCGTTTCAGACATCAAGGAACATTTTTGGTTCCATATCTTCATCTTCAGTCGATCTGTCTGTTGGTCTATCTGTTTTTCGGTATGTCTGTCCAACATATCTTAAAAACTAATCTGATTTTATTGCAATTTGGAAGGTTAGTCTAAACTAGCCAGCACATGGCCCAGAGTCATTTTAAACGACTGCGATCCTTAAATTTTACTAAATTGATACTTTAATTAATGTAAATTCAGAACAATTAAAAAAAAAAGCGAGGGAAAATTAAATACATTTGACAATAATAAGTTTTAATAGTATAACATCATTAAAGTATACAAAGTAGAATGCGAGGAAGCTATGTTAGTGTCACACATTGGCAGAGTATTTTGTTAATGCATGCCTTTATCCAATAATTGCATGTTATTAAATTATCCCTAATAAAAACGTATCATTTTAAAAATAGTTAATACTGGATTTTTTGAACTTGTAAATGCAGTCTAGTGCTTTACTACTATAGTTAATCAAAGTTTTAAAGTTACATTAAGTTTGCAATGGGCTTATTTTTATATGAATTTGTAGAAAGAAAAGTAAAAATAAGTAAATTAATTTGGATAAGTCAATATAGATTAGTTATGATATCAATTTAAAGACAAATCAAAACTAACATTATTTCTATTGGAATAAATATGGTTGCCTTTAGCTTGGCAATAATAAATATTTAAATAAATAATAAATAAATAAATAAATAATAAACAATAAATAGATCATTTTAAGGTGAGTCGTCGGAGCATTACTCAACTATATAAAGGACCCTTTAATTTCCTACGAATGCCTTAGTCTTATGTTACTTTTCATGTATTAGTTTATTTCTATTTTTATATTTTACTACGTTTTTATTAGCTAGCTTTCTTGTTTATTTGTCCAGTACAAATCTTGCAATCGATTTCTAACTAACTTCCTAAGTAGCTAGACATTTGAAACTTTTAGAATAACTTATAACACGATGACCACGCATTATTTTAATACTTTTATCCATCTTTTAGCAAAATTTAATTCGTTTTCAGCAAATTGTGCTGTATGGAAAGTTAGTTCGGAAAATATCCGCAAGTTATTTTAATTTGTTTTGGCATGTCCCATATTTACAATCTATATTTGGACAGGTTTCAAATGTATGATTTATGACAGAATATTAAAAAACGTAGTATATAAGAAGTGCTTTTTATCTTGCAATTATTTAGAGATCAGTAGGCAAAACTGAGGACCCTTTTAATTTGCGTTTATCTTTAGTCTGTCGCTAACGCACCTGTATCTTCAAAACTAGTCAACATAAAAATTTGAAACTTTGCAGGTATGTTATAGATAATAACACTAAGCTAGTAAAATGATAGTGTAGCCCAAAATACGAATATTTTCCCTCAATAACAAGGGACTGTAATTTCTTAACGGAAATGGGTCATGTGGCCTATTTATTATATGAATGAGATGCCATGAATACAAATATATTTTATTATACGTGCTATTATACGCATTCGTCTTTACGCCACGTATTCTATTTTGATATTTTTATGGATTTACACCAACAATTTTTTGAGGTCCAAAAAGGTCAAAAATTAGTTTTTAAAAAAATGTCTATCATCTGTGTGCCTACTGTGCCAGACGCGTGGACGTGGAGTCTAAACTACTGGACCGATTTTGACAAAATTTGTACTTGTTCAGAGATGTCGAAGTATTGCTCAGAAAAGTCATACCCCGAAATAGGCGAAATCTAGAAATTAATTTAGCTTTAAATGTGAGGGGGGCCTATCCCCCAAAAACTGTGAAAAAAATGTAAAAAGAAAAAAAATTAATTAATTAAAAATATGTATATATAATTAATAAAAAAAAATCTCAAAAACGGTTCCGACGATTTAAAATGTACTCAATTTGATATCCTCGCCATATCCTCATTACTTCAATTAACATGACTTGTTTGTCTCCTACTGTCTACAAAATTCCTTGATGGGATAACGTAAATTTTGACTCGTCATTTTTTATTTGTTATTCAAATGGGCAAACTTAGAGGAAAATATAACCTCACTTTCACTCTTCTTTTGCATTTTCTAAAAGAAAAAAAAGATAGGGTGTCCAAAAAATTTACATTTTTGAAGTGGTTCTTTCATATGTTATCAAATTATGCAGATCGAAAAAGCTTATTAAGAATGTAGTACGTGTATATACTCTATACGAGAAAAATCATCATATCAGAGAATTTTTTTGGGGGGGGGGAGGGAATTGCCACTCAATTAAATATTACGTCATGTGACGTTAAAGTAACTAATCTAAAGTACGTCCAAAAAATACAAGATCATATATCGTTGTATATTATACGTACAATAAACTGAAATTAAAAAAACACATAAGTAAAGTCCAGGAAGTATTTATAATACAGAAATACCGATTTTACGAGGAGTCAAAAAATTTCCGGTAAAAAATCTATTTTAATAATTAATAAAATACGAAAAAGGACTTATTTCTCTATATAATCACTATTCCTCTCAACGCACTTTGCCCGACGTTCTGGAAGTTTCTAAAAAATAAATTATTTAGGCTGAATTCAAATCCTCCGTTGCTCCACTGTTTTATAAGTTGTTCATCGCTGTTGAACTTTAGGCACTGGTTTACTTTGTTACCCACCTTTTTTAAAAAAAATTATAAATAAAAATGGGAGATCTTCCTTTTTCCCAAAGTACATTGGATCAAATATCCCTTTATATTTAGTTTGAAGTAAAAACTCACCAGAAGGGAGAGTAGCAGGTTCAACTAATGTATTTTTTAAAAAATAGTTGGTTGTTTTGACTGAGATTTTGTGGTACCACTTCATAATTATGACTAGAGAGGTGAATAAAATGTAACACAACAATATTTTCACCACAATTTTTAATAATTAATAGACGCGTTTCGACTTATAATGTCATCATCAGTATGCGTGTTAACTTAGTACAGTAACAGTACGTACAGTGTACAGTAGAGTGTACAGTACAGTGTACAGTACAGTAACAGTACTTAGTACAGTGTACAGTACAGTAACAGTACTTAGTACTTAGTACAGTATTTACTCTTACTAAGTTAACACGCATACTGATGATGACATTATAAGTCGAAACGCGTCTATTAATTATTAAAAATTGTGGTGACAATATTGTTGTGTTACATTTTATTAACCTCTCTAGTCATAATAATGTATTTTTTACTACTGGACCGTATAGGTGGTAAGGCGGTGGTAATAATTTTCTGTTTATTTATATTTACTTTATAATTTACCAACAAATCCCTTTGTCTCAATAGTTATTAACTTTGTTACCTACCCTCTTTTACAACATTTTATGGATATCAATATAGGTGGGTTAAATTGAGAAATTTAGAGGCGTACGCGGGCGCTTCATTGCTTTGATACCCCCCGCTATATTTTCTTTTATGGTAAGTAACAAAGTAAAAGAGTACCGAACTTTGTAGGGACAAAGTTCGGTTCCTTTGAGAAAGTTGAGTTGAGAAAGTTGATACCAAGGGAGAATACAAAAAGCATAATTTGGCTTACTATGAACAAAATATTTCGCAACCAATTTACATGAAATTATTTTTCTTATTGTGTTTCCACAATAAGCTTATTGGAACGAAGTTCCTTATGGCACGTTCTGGATCACGGGAGTGAAGCGAAAAAAACGACCCTCACAAAACCAAGCGTCACGAAATCTACCAATGGCGACAACTTGAGTAAAAGTTAGTTAAAGTTAGACCGAGTTAGTTGAAATTTGGTACACATGTTCATTTTACCAATGCCCAGGCTGAGTTTGTTGGACAACGATATCCACCCAAGCGTTCACGCGCAACGCTGGCGTAAACATAGGCTTCAAATTTAAAATTGGAATATTAGGATGGGAAAAACTTCATCCATTTAAAACGTTTTTACCGATATCTTACGTTCGAACGTAACGATTTTAATAAAAATTCTTACACTTTGTCTAAAAAACAATTGAAACTTACTTAACTTTTGTTTACTTTTTTAGTTTTTCTCAATACAACTAAAATAAATATGCAGGTCCTTCACCAATAACTGCATGTTGTTAAACTAATAATGAGGGGCATAAAAAAGCTTGTGTATAAAATTTTGCACTTTGCTCTTATATACCTCAGGTAACATTTTTCAAGGAAAAAGCTATGCTCGTATGCTTAATTTATAATTAGTCATAGGACATATTTCCCGCCATCTTTAAAATATTAAGCGTGAAATTTTAATAGCTACATATTCTTTTCATGACATTAGTAGTCATTTACGACATGCTACGCTGACTAAAAACTGAGATGCATGCCACATAATATGTGGCATATTGCGTTGAAATCGGTTAGAAAAACTTTTAAAATCCTTGAAATGAATAAATTACTACTATGTAATAAGAGAGGAACATTTATATTATACTTAAAATTAATTTATCATAAAAAAAATTATAAAAATAATAATAATTTCCTTTAGATCATAAAAGTTGGGGAAAATCATATACGAGTAAGTAATAATCGTTTATCTTTAATACAAATATCCATTATTTAAAAACGCTTTACTTTCAAACAAAATTTCTTTTCATAATAACATTCGTCTATAAAAAAAAAAAGTAATTAAATCAATAAATTGAAAAGAAACAAATCTAAAAACGAAGAGATCGTTTCTTTAAATTAGAAAAATTAAACTCAATCACTTTTAAATAAGAAAAAATAAATAAACTTCCGACCTTTACAATAAATAGATAAAAAAGGGAATAAATATAATAAAAAAAAAAGATGGTTCAGGGAGGAAAAAGTTCATAAATGGGAATATTTAATATCTGACCTATTAAAATTTCCGGCTCCTCTTTTCTACTTCGGTACCGTCTTTTCTCAATATTATGTTAAGGAATTAAAGGTTACCGGGTCATCCATAAAAATTTAGGGGGGGGATCAAACGGGACCGACTTTTTTTAAAGGTTGGGATATTAATTTAGGGTTATTAACGAGGTTTTAAGGATCGAGGTAAAAAAAAAAAAAAAAAAAAAAAAAAAAAATTGTTCGGTATTATTTTTTATTTTTAGCGAAATAAAAAAACTGCTCTAGTCTCTTACCCGAGGTCTAGAGATCAAAAACACTTGGAAGAGTAAGGGAGGGGAAGGGCTGTGGACTCTGCTTTTGATTCCTCGAGGGACCCACTTTACGAGGTAAAAAGGGCTAAAATAAAAAAAAATAAAAACTAAAGTTAGAAGCCCCTTTTTGTCTAGTGGGCGACACAAGAGCAAAACTTTAATAAGAAAATATACTTTTCTTTTTTTTTGTTGTCTTTCATCGTATTTTTATTTTTTTATTTCGGTGAAAGAACAAAATTGTCTTTTATAGTCGGTTTAGACGATACTGAGTTGTAAGACCCTCCCGTTCCTGTGCTTAAGTTCATTAATTCAGTGCAAGTGTTCTTGCAACAAGACTTTGTGTCACAAAGAATGGATGATCACTTAAGGAAATTGTGCATTGCTTAGTGTTTGTTGTCTGAATCTCTTCAATGAACATTTTTCTTCATCCTCCCTCAGTTTCTTTCAAACACTTAGGAGTACTCACGATCTTTAGTTTAACGTGTTAAACGGTGTTAAGTTGGTTAAATGATCCTCCATTATAACTAATAACCAGTTATTCCAATGGCATTTAACTCGGCATTTAAATTTGACAGATCTTAAGTAGGGTTTAGATCACGGAGGTAGGCAAATAGATGAAAGAAATATATTTCTTCCTCCATGGTTAATATTGGGAAGGTTTAAGGTGAATGCAATATTTGAGTGATGATTGTAATTTGGTAGTTAATCTAATCTAAAAACTGTCAAATGATGATGTGCCTACTAAAAGCGCCACCTGCATAGCATTTAACCAGTAACTCGTCTTCTCAAGGTCCCTCACAATGTTAAATTTTAATATTTAACTCCCCGGTTTACCTATGATACCGGGGTTTAACTATGCAGACACCTTGGAGTGCAAAACAGGTAGCATATAAAAACAAAAAATATTTTTGTGCAAAACAGCACAAAAATATTTTATAAATATATTCCCCTGCTACCTTTGCAGATGATAAAGCTATTCTATCTATCCAGGAAACCCCTTAAACTGCACATAATAACACCCAAAGCTGCGTTCTCCTTCTGAAACCTTGTTTAAGGAAATGGGAAATACGGATTAACGAACAGAAAAGTGTTCGTCACTTTTACTCTTTATCATAGCACATGTCCTCTAGTCTTTCTTTACCAAGTTCTTATATATCAATCCAACACAGTACGTTGCGTTGGCCTTAAGCTTAATAGATGACTCACTTGGCAAAATCATAAAAAACACAGAACATACATTCCCTAATGACATTAAGATCTATTTGTAGTTAAGTATGTCCGTTCGCGGTGTACAGGTACAGGCACCAATTCTTCAATGGTCTGGGCCCAAGCATCAAGACCCGACCATATGCCCCAGCCCCGATTCACCATAAACACCAGGCGCATGCCCCATGCCCCAAGTTACCGCCTGTTTCACTTGCTCGGTCAGATTTCACAGGGAGTCTATGACCCATTGCCCCTGGCCTCAGGCCCCATGTTTAGGCTAAAAGTCCTACGTCCCATATTCCATGCCCTAGGCCTCGGGACCCACGCTGACTTGCTCAGATTTCACGGAGTTAGTGAAATGCAGTGATTATATAACTAATTAACTCTGTGGCACAACAGGACCTACGCCTACGCCTTTTAATTATTATACATAATCCCTTTTATTCTCCTTCCAAATGTATGACCCCATCCTTGAATCTCAAATTTATTATATAGATGGACTAATAGGTTTATATTTTAAATTGGTTCCATTTTAAGTCCCCTCTTGTTTTTAAACATAACGTAATGCTAAATCGATTCGTCACAATCTTGTTACGCCTTCCAATTGTAGGCGTGAAATTCAGAGTATTATATTAATTTATGCATACATTTTAAAATGAAATAAAAACTAATTATTATTTTTAAAAAATAAAAATCACGAGAAATATAATCAACGACAAATATGAATAAAACTGATAATCAATATTTTGTAAAGGGTGGTCAACAAATTCAAATCATATTTGGCGGGCCTATCAGAGCCTTGGCTTCCCTTCACACCCCCACCTCCGTGGCTTATCGATTCCCATTGGCTTAATTAAAGTCCGGTGGGGGTTCCGCGTATATCCGCAGTATTCCAATAATTAGATATCCGTAGCCCCTTTCCCTGACCACTTCCTCTTTTGAAAATTTGCTCTTAAGTATCTCGAGATTTATGCGGGAATAGATGATATTTTAGGAATTTACCGCTTTTAAACTTTTATAATAAAATATGGTTAACTATAAACTGGAAATCAGGTATACATATTTTAATGAAGTACATTAAAACTCGGATTATCCTGATCAACGGATTTAATATTAATATATAGAAAAATATCGCGGACCTCTTTTATAACTGTACAGCTTTATTAAATTTTTATTCTGAAACTTTTATTTAAAATAAATTTGTGATTTTTTGTAAAATGATGGATGATTAAGGTGTGGTAATGATGAACAATCAGTTTCTTACCATTACGGGACGTTTCGACCCTTATATAGGTTTTTTAAATGAATAATCATCATCAAAAAAAATTATAAAGTGAGAGAGGTGATGATTTATTTATTTTATTTTTTTTAATAAATTTATCTTATGAGTTTGTTCTGCAATAGCTTGACTACTTTAAAACACCTTTTTCAAATTGCGAAAATCCGAGTATCCAGATATTTCATTGTCAGGCCGAACTTGGTCTGAATTAGTCGTGATATCGGAGTTATACTACATTAAAAATGTCTACTTAATTGCCATTACTGGAAGTAAACTTATAAGACTTAAAAGATAATAAATTTGTGCTTTAGTAACACCAAAAAAAAAAAAAAAAAAAATCATTTTCAGGAAGAATAAAGAATAAAAATTAAAAACAAGTGGTGATAGTCTTTAATTTTATTGTCAGTATTAATAAGTTTTTAGTTTTTCTAATATTTATTTTTAATTGTGGCCTTTTTGTGCTATTATCTCACAAGCTAAATTATTTCCCGAAGAGTGACTTATATTATGGTAATACCCTTAATTAAAAAAAGTGTCAAGAGTAACAGAAATAGAGTTGTTACGACTATTTTTTAGGGTTTCGAGGTCGTCCTAGAAACCCTTATGCTTTTGGTAGTGTGTCCGTCCGTCCGTCGCAACTTGGATTATATCTCCCAACCTACAGACGCTATTGACTTGAAATTTGGTATATAAGTTAAACTTTTTTGCCCAAAAACAGAAAACCTATTGCGAACTTTAACACTCCAAATTTCTGCGATCTGCGATCAATTGCGATCACCGCGCAATATTTTACATTTTTTGTAATTTTCAAGTTGGGTATCATTTCAAAGGTATTGAAATGTAGATTACAAATATGTATCGCATTTTCAAAATGGCGGCCATTTTACCCCCCAAAAAATTCAAACAAACCCAAAATTTACCCCCCCTGCACTACCCCATTAGAATAGGTCCTAAAATAAGGCAAAAATACATAAATATAAATCTCTGTAGTCCAATAAAATTTCCAGGAGTTGATTTAAAAAAAGTAAAATTTTAGAATTTTTAGGGGGGCGTAACTAGGGGGCCCCAAAATTTTTGTGATTTGAAAAATCGAAGTTGGGTATCATTTGAAAGGTATTGAAATTTGGTTCACAAAAATATATTTTGTTTCCAAATTGGTGGCCATTTTACCCCCCTAAAAATTAAAACAAAACGCAAAAAAAAATGTCCCCCCCCCCGCTAGCCCAATAGGAAAGGTCCTAAAAATAAGGCAAAGACACAAACATATGCGTCTCTGTGGTCCAATGATATTTCTGGAATTTGATATAAATAAGTCAATTTTTAAAAATTTTAGAAAGATTAAATTTTAAATAATTCAAATTACAATTATCAATAACTACAACTACGGGAGACATACAGAGAAAAATAAATGTCCCGGTGCGGGGGTCTATTTTTCTCTGTATGTCTCCCGTAGTTATTGATAATTGTAATTTGAATTATTTATAAATGTTTAGTTAAATTTGAACACCCCACACGTTATATACATGGACACTTTGTCTTTTCATTTCAAACTCCTTCTAAACAATGATTGTAATTTCCTGTTACAATTTATTTTCTTTTATGTCCTTTCCTTAACTTGTCTATCTCTTCTTATATAAAATGTATTCAAAAAGAACAAGAGACTAAGAAACGAAAATTATTTACAAAAACAAGTGAAATCCCTACAAAAACACGTGTAAAAAAGTAAGCCTAGTCTCGTGTGAAACGTTGCGAGATCACTGTTTCAGCCAAGTATCCCTCTGTCCAAGTAAGTTGTACTAGGTCTATTACATCCACTAAAAGTAAGGAATGTTGTTTGTCTGTCCCCCCTGTCTATTCTCTGTCCCACGCAAAATCAAACTTTTCTTTCCAAAATCACTCTACGCGTCTACATTTTAAAACATTTTCTGATTCTCTTTTTTGGTAATTTCGCAGCCCGACAAGTTACAAAGTTGTAACTTGTAACTGTAAGTACAAAGTTGTAAACGATAAAATCACAATGTTAATTATACGATACTAACTACCTACATATATACAGTACTTCACTACACAAAAACTTTATATTACATGCGTGTTTCATTTACTTCATTTATGTCATTTTTATTTCTGTTCATGTTTCATTTGATGTAATTTAGACGATGTTTATTATGAAGTTTTATTAAAATCGTTTCTTAAGATATTGGCAAAAATATTGTTTTCTCTATTAAAACGTTTAGGTCCGCTTTATTAAATTTAGCGATCTTAAATAAAAAAATAAAAAATATTATTATAAAAGTTGTTTTTGTCTCATTAAATAGATGAAGTTAGAATTTGTTTCCGTCCTAAAATTCCAGATAACGTTGTACAACGAACTCGTCTTGGGCATTGGTAAAATCCAAAACCAAATTTTAACTAAATATTGTCATCTTTTACTCAAGATTTTTTTTTATTCACACCCAGCTTCCTGACGCTGTAGCGTGCCATAAGGGACATTTTTTACAAAATATTTTAATATAAATCTTAGGGAAAATACAAATTAAACAACAATGAACTGTTTATAAAAGTTCGTAGACTTCTGAGGTTACAGTTATAATATAGTTCCATGTCTTCCAATGGTGACTTGGTGTCGAAGGATATACGTCCCGACTTTTCTCTCCTAATGCCAAAAGCGTCTTAGAAAGAGTAAACATCCCTGAAGCCCTGAATATGCTTCTAGCTCTAGGAGCGAAACGTTGGGACGTACATCCTTCGAGACCAAGTCACCACCGGAAGACCTAGTTCTTCAACAAACTGTTTAACCTATCTCTACCTAACCTACCAAAGCTTTCATACCAAATAAGTACATATATGTATTTATACTTCATGCGTCTTCTAGTATATTGTATAAGTTAAAAGAAAAAGAAGAAAGTCAGTTGCATGATTTCTGTGACCTATAAGGAGAGTAGAGTAAAGGGAAAAAATCTGTAAAAATGAAACTTATTTTCAACTTTAATAAAAAGAAAGTTTCTCTTTTTATATTTTTTAAAAAAAGTTTTTTACCAAAAAAAAAAAAAAATTGTGTGAAACTTTTTTATTTTAAAAGTATAGGGGAGTCCGGAGAAGTCCCTCTTTTTTTTCAGCGGTACTTCCCTTTTTCGGGGAACGGGGAAGAAAAAGTATAGGAAAACATCATCCTGGTAAAAGTACGAACGGTTGGAAAAGAGGAAAGGACCCTTCCTACTGAATTAAACAAAAATTTACCAATTTAAAATTCTACGTTCTCAGTTCTCCAGCCATTTTGGGGTCGATGGGTTGAGGACACTGTGAGATGGTAGATCCCCCTCCCGCTTTACATTCTACCCTTTCTACACACCGAGGAGGGCTTGTTGAAAAACTTTTCTGATTTCACTTTGGGAGAGCAAGTTACTTTAGGGTTTGCCTTCCACCGTCCTTTTACGCTGTCCTAGAAGTATAGGGAGGGGGCATCCCTAAAAGTCTGAAGTGACCACTTCCACCGATCCCTCGTCCTTCAAACTCAATATACTCACACTAGTACGCTTGTAAAAACCTACGACACATCAATAAATTTATTGATGTATCTTACACAATGCATTTTTGTCTACAGTTTTATTATAAAATATAGGAAACTTTCATAGAATAAAAAATATTTTTGTTCTAATAATTTGTCAATAACAAAAGACATGGAATGTTAAAATTTAATCATTACTGAAAATGAAATTCTAGTCATCTAATGGTAAGCGCATCTAGAAGAGAGGACCAAAGACTATTAGCTTCAAGATGACACCGGACAAAACACAGATTTTGTCGCCGACGAGCTTTTATAATAATAATTGCATTGATTCAAAATCCTGCAGTCTAAAAGTTAGTTTTGGATCACTACAGAAGGACATCTGCAAAAAAAAAAAAAAAAAAAAAAAAAAAAAAAAAAAAAAAAAAAAAAAAGCTGAATGCATTTAGTCTGGTATCTTAAGTTTGAAAAAATTAAAAACGATTCTTCAATAACTAATGAAGGGCATTAATTCTCACTTCATTAAGACAACTATATTATTATAAAAATTGCAAGATAAAAAGAACTTTCTAAATCCTACATTTTTAAATTTACTGTTATAAATTTGAAACCTGTCAAAATGAATATTATGGGATATGTCAAAACAAATAAAATAACTTGCGGATTTTTTTCGAACTAACTTCTCATACAGCAAAATTAGCTGAAAACGGATTACATTCTGCTGAAAGATGACTAAAATTATTAAAATAATGTATTGTCATCGTGTTCTGAGCTATTCTAAAAGTTTCAAATGCCTAGCTATTCGGGAAGTTAATTAAAAATCGATTGCAAGATTTGTACTGGACAAACAAACAAACAAACAATCAAGAAACCAAGGTAATAAAAACGTAGTAATTAACATGTTTAGGTTATTACAGTTGATATTGTTTATTTAGCTTAAACTACACGAAAAAAGGAAGTAGTCGAGCGACTACCTCATTTTGCCAGAAAATAACAAAGATAGATCAAAATAAATAAATAATAAGACTGTATAATGATAAAATGAAATATCAATTAAATAAAATAAATGATTATACAGGGTGTCCCAGCTAATATGGAACAGCAAAATATCTCCGGAACCATGACAGATAGAAAGATGCGGTTTTCAGGGTTCGATAAAGGCTAAAAGGGCGCTTCCAGAACATATGCTGAACATTTTCTGTGTTCAGCAGAAATGTGTGAAGTTTACAAAATTAAAAAAAAGTGAATAGGAAGCCAAATTTTTAAGACTGGATTTGGATTCTATGGCTAAAAATAAGAATTTTTTACTCTTGGAATTTTTTGCTCCGAGCATTGGTTTGCCTTCAGGAGAGCCCTGAATGTGCTAGGAAAATAATTCAAGAGACAAAAATTTGTTATTTTTAGCCATAGAATCCAAATCCATTCTAAAATTCATAGCTTATATGTAACTGTTTTTTGCCTAAAAAAAAAGGTGTTCAGCAGGATTCAAAAAGTAAAAAAAATATTGATAATGAATGTTTTTAAGTATGGATTTGGATTCTATGACTAAAAATAATAATTTTTTGTCTGTTGAATTATTTTCCTAAATCCATTAGTTTAGCTGTAAAATGGACTTAAAGTTTCAATTTTAGCACGTTCAGGGCTCTCCTGAAGTCGCAAACTAATGCTCGGAGTAAAAAATTCTTATTTTTAACCACATAATCCAAATCCAGTCTTAAAAATGTTGCTTCCTTTTCACATTTTTTTAATTTTGTAAACTTCACACATTTCTGCTGAACACAGAAAATGTTCAGCATATGTTCTGGAAGCGCCCTTTTAGACTTTATCGAACCCTGAAAACCGCATCTTTCTATCTGTCATGGTTCCGGAGATATTTTGCTGTTCCATATTAGCTGGGACACCCTGTATATTAATGAGATAATTAGAGCTTTTTATATTTGCCTAGTATTTATAAAAAAAAAAAAAAAAAAAAAAAAAAAAAACGGTCTCTTCAGGCGTCGAGGAGGGTTGTCTGGTACAAATTAAGAAGAAGGGAGTTGAATTAGAGGATTAGGAAGAAAGAAGTTGAATTAGAGGATTAGGAAGAAAGGAGTTGAATTAGAGGATTATGAAGAAAGGAGTTGAATTAGAGGATTAGAAAAAAAGAGTTGAATTAGAGGATTATGAAGAAAAGAGTTGAATAAGAGGATTAGGAAAAAAAGAGTTGAATTAGAGGATTAGGATAATCTTATAAGAATTCGTAGAATGTATGATAGTGATGTATGGATAAATCTTGAACAAAGGAAGGGTTGAGATCGTTTTGGAAAGTCAGATTGGAGACATAAAAGGTCCAACCTCCCTATTTGTATCGTCCCGCGGATCGTTCGGAAATCGTTTGGGACAGGTTTTATACGCATGCGCTAACATTGCACTTTATCGAAACCTCAAAACCGCATCTTTCTATCTGTCATGGTTCCGGAGATATTTCGCTGTTCCATATTGACTGGGACATCCTGTATATTAATGAGATAATTAGAGCTTTTTATATTTGCATAGTATTTAAAAAAAAAAAATCCAGTCTCTTTAGGCGTCGAGGAGGGTTGTCTGGTACAGATTAGGAAGAATGGAGTTGAATTAGAGGATTAGGAAGAAAGAAGTTGAATTAGAGGATTAGGAAGAAAGGAGTTGAATTAGAGGATTATGAATAATCCTCATGTCAAGTTAAGTTATGTAGTTTTATGTAATAAAATCATGTCAAGTTGGAACGGGGTTAGGACTATAATTCGCACTGTATTAAAAACATTCAAAGAAACCTAACAGTTGGAGAACCTTCTTGATGATATTTTTGAATATTGACATAACTGCGCATGTTATACAAACCAGTACATGGTATTGTCAGAGGATCGTTGGGACCGTACAGTGAACGGTTCGCAAACGATCCCTGCCCGGGTTGGAACCGTTTCATGGACGGTACGAAACACTTTGCCAACGGCTTTTATACATTGCGCATTCCCGTGACGATCCCGCGGACGGTACAATGCTTGGTTGGAACAAACCTAAAATAGATCAAAGTGATTTTTCTTAGAATCGTGGACTGGATAACTTAGAGACGGCAGAAGTAGGAGGCTTTGGTGCTAACCCAGACTCCTACACCGGGTCCAGTAGTAGAGCTAGTTTTAAGACTACATTATATATCGAGTAGATGAGTAAAGTGGTCGGATAACCCCTGTCCTGTAATGGCCTAAGATGTCGAACGGGACTAAAACCCAAAAGAAAAACAAAAAAAAAACTACATTATAATGTTTAAGCTTGTTATTAGAAATTTAGAAGAAGACTTTCAAACCTCTGTAACTAAGTGGGTGATAGTTTTCCAATATTAATAGACAAGCATTATTATGAGAATCATATACATATTATATACTATTGCTTCGGTTTAATCGTAAACTCTGAACCCAGCCATTGTGAGAATTAGAGAAAATGAAAATAACTCAGAATCCTTTATAAAAAGACATGCTGAAAACATATACCAAGAATTAAATACCTCACCGTATCTATTCTATTGCACTCACTGAACACATTCTGTATTCTTCAAACTCGTTCAATATACTTATATCTACCCCTCACCCTGTATTTAATACGAAACTCAACAAAGAACATGAAGTCGTACGAAGTCTGAACAATCAGTAGCTTGATGAAGTATCTACTATGCCTATATTTCTTAAGTTACAACGCAGCCTAAGGATCAGTTTCATTATTTTGTTTGTTCCATACCAACTGCAGATGGTAATTATTATTTCTTAAAATATTACCAAATGTGTCTTAACGCTGAGATTGCAACTATACGTTTTTTATTTTAGAAGTTCATACAAGAAAATAATCTGATTTATAAAATAAAAAATACAATTTTTTAAGCGTTGTAAATTTTCCTAGTAAAGCCAGATTAGATATATGTTTGTTGTACTGGTGTTTTTTGCCGGAGAGTTAAGCCGTTAAAGCTGAGATTCGTCCTTGAGTTTTTGAATGTTTCTATCTGTTATCAGGGTTTGCTTATCAGCTGAGCCCTTGGTTTTCTCGCATCCTCCTCGCCGCCATTCCCTTATCAAGAGGTCCTGTCATCGTGTCGCGTTTTCACGCCGAAGCGCTTTATCACGTGGAAAATTTACTACGACCTTGGGAAAAGGTGAGAAATCTCTTTTTCCTTCCTCTATTTAAGTTTTTTCGTACTTGTAAACACACAAGCATATATTTTCCTTTCCTTATGATATCAGATTGTTTTTCAGAAACTGACAGATAACTAAGAATATTTTAGAAGGAAAAAAATACACAAGATTTATTTTTACTTCAAAATATATCAGAGTGTTTGATTAAATTGTGTATTTTCCTAATATAATATATTATCATTATCCTTGAAGTAGTATATTTTGTTTGATACCTTAAATAATTATTTAATTGGTTTTATTGCTTGCACACGTAATAAACAAAATAATTATAAGTTAAATAAATTCTTTAATAGCAAAAAAGATAATTGATCAAAACGTGATTTTTTTTAATTAACCAATTTTTAAGTAATTTTATAAATTAAAAATTTAGTGATGAATTTTATTTAAGACTATTTTTTTATATAATCAGCATGTACCAACGAAAAAGGTAAGAGAACTGTATTAAATGTAATTTAATAATGACAATATCATTCGACAACGTACGAAATAAAAGGGAAAGAAAATATCAAGAAGCTCCAATTCTCTAAATATTGTATTTTCAAGAGTAAGACTACGTGAAACAGTAAGAGTCACAGTGTAGCGACACAATTCCCTGCGAATTTCATGTTGTTTTGTGGTCTAAGGATTGGAATGGTAGCAGATGTTCAGCCTTTAGCATCAAGAAGATATAGAAACTAAACTGGTGTAGCACAGGGAGAGATATTTGGGCTACTCCTCTCCACAATTTCACCCTAACAAAATTAATCTCAAGAAAAACACAAAGTTACACGACTAAATTTTAAATCATACAATCTTACAGACTTTCGACAAAGAAAAAATTGTTTCTTATATGATATTTATTGTATTTTTTTATTATTATTTTATTTTTATTTTTTGTTCTAGTTGGTTGAGTTTAGCAGTAGGGAGCAAGCGAAGCGAACCTTAAAAAAGAGGATGGTTGGGAAAAAATTTTTGTGTCCTCTTTTTTGGAGGGAAGATGTTTTCTAAAGGGAGAAGGGTTATTAGGAGGGGGAAAAAGAGAAGGGGAGTTCGTAGGAAAGGGCCCCCAAAGGCCCCCTAAACTTTAATATAGGGCCCAAGCGACGATAACCATCCTCTTTCACTTACAGACACATGAGTCTGTGTCCCTACATATATGTATACAAGAGTACATATATATATAATGTATATGTGTGAGTTTGCCCCCTTGAGTTTCTGTCTGAGTGGATGGTTAGCTATGAAAAGGGGGGATCACAGAGCGACATATTGCCCCCTTCAATACTAACACTTTTGCACTAACATGTGTCAGTATTTCCCCCCCCCCCCCCCCCCCTTCCCTATATCTAATACTAGCATACTATAGTGTTTATATACATGTTTTTGCCACTATATATTATATATATATATTCACATATGTGAGTTACATAAGTGTTTCTATACTCATTCAGTAGCGCAATATATTCGTATGTAGGTGCTATATTGTACATATAACCTATTTTCTCCTTTTGGAGAAATAAAAGTATTTTGAATTGTTTCAATATTATAACTTATATTTCTTCTTTGGTTCTTGAAACATTGAGTATATTAAAAAATAATATTTTACGAATAAATATTAAAATATAGTATATCGTGAAATATCATATCTAGGGGCACGGCAGTGCCCCGGCCAAGGTCGAGCACAGCCATAATCCTTTACAGGAACCAACTCAAGGCATTTTGGACCCCTTCTATTTTCTGAATAAATATACTTTTTTATTGTCAATAATAGAGTTTTATATTGGAATAAGGCCGAGTGGCCACCAGACGCGGAGCAGCAGCACAGGGTTGTGCATAGTTAAATAGTTGTGTTCAGAGGGTATGGCAACCAAAAGGGGAGCGGAGTCAAGCTGCCTCCGCTCCTCTTTTGGTTGAGTAGACCTCAGAGCAAGGAAGGGGTAGAGGGAACAATACTTTATAATCTGGGTGTCAAAAATTGGTTCATTATGCTTTATGCTCTCCCCCGATACCAACACTTTAAAGCGGCAGTTTGGTAAAACAATATCGATATCTCGATTAAAACTCGAAATTTATCTGATATCAGCTGATAAGAATATGTGATTTCTTACGACACTTAATATTTTTATTGTTTTACAGTTTTCTTTATAAATATGTACTTTAATGTTTGTTGTTAACCTTATTAATTATTATCTAAAAGGCAGTAACGTCGTTAATAAACATGTAACCGTTCCTAGATAACCAGTAGCAATCTTCTTTGGGGTTTGAGTGGGTGTCAAATAAATGCTACTAATAAGGATTTGTTGACACGTTTCTGTGGTGGAGATGGATGGACAAGAAATAGGCCAATAAGACAAGGACCAGAGACCACGTGATCACTTTAGTTCGGATTGAGCTCACTTGAGAGGTTTAGTTTCGGGGGATAGAATAATGAATCACTTTTCAAAGCGGATTGTTCCCTCTACCCCTTCCTTGCTCTGAGGCGTAGACTAAGCTAGACAACCAAGATATCGGACCTATTATAGTATTTGCGTTTATTTCAGAATCCGATGATTTTGAAACGAAAAAAATTATTTTGCGCCTTGTGTCGCTTCACAATCTTATAAGACAGAGTGGAAGTTTCTATCTAAGAAGAAGGAGTTGCATTGAAAGTTTAAAGACTATTTCCGTTTGATGCGTCCTCAGTATAATGAACTTCTAAGTAATATAAGAGATCGCATAGCAGGATGCGATAGAAAAAATTCGATACGGTTCCGAATCCAGTGGCTACCCTTCCATTTAAAATTAAATGGGGTCTGATTTAAGAAGCGGTGTCCACTTTACTCCACTCCACTTAGCTCAGCTTCTGGTGGTTGCTCGGCCTAAGAGTGGCTGATCTTTAGCTTTAGTCAATATTTACCTCGAAGATCGTAAACATACACTTCCGCACACGTACTCCAGATGATCCAAGTGTAACACATTGTGCCACTTTGTCTTTTCGTTTCAAACCCCTTCTTCTAAACAGTAATAGTAATTCCCTGTTACTATTTATTTTTTATTGTGTCCTTTCCTTATCTTTTCTATTTCTAATTATATAATATGTACATATTATGCGTTTAAAAAGAACAAGAGGCTATGAAACGAAAATCACTTGTGTCGCCTAACAATCTTACAAAAAGCCTAATGATCCTAACAATCCTATCAAAAAGCCAAGTCTCCCGTAAAACGTTGTGTAAGTGTCACCCTTTGACAGCTTATTTTTTTTGTTTCGTACCTTATATTCATTTATCAACGCATACCTTAGCATTTTACACAGCCGACTGTATACTGGTCATGATTAAGTTTGTCTATAAACATAATGTACCTCCAACATAACATAACATGCCTTTAAAAAATAATGTACCTCTGTACATGAGTAGTACCTCCCTTCCTTAGGTTCTTACAGGTTTCAATATTTTATTTTTAATCCCTTTATATTTATTACAAAAATAAAATAAACATTCTTTTCATCGTCTTTAACTACATGATTTTAATTTTTTTTGTCCTCCTTTCCTTTACATACTGTTACTATTTTTTTCTTAAAGATTTTTTTTTTTTTTT